>JAWZYV010012060.1:0-284710 GCA_038373885.1 Cheiracanthium punctorium | reverse complement strand
ATGGCAACCGGTGCTGCCAATTTTCTTTTCAGCGCTCTCGGCTGAACCAAAGATTTTCCCAATTGAATTGCGGGAAGATTAAAGTGCTCTTTTTCTGAATGAGCGATCCGGCCACAATACGGTTTTTTTTTTTTGGTTTTTGTTTGGTTTTTTCCGGAGATTTCTTTAATTTACCGTAGGAATTCCACAATTCTAATCTGAATTTAGGAAAATGAGTAGAATAAATTATTTTAAAGTATGTACTGATAATTTCAAGTGCAGCCCGGCTGTACTTGCTGTATCCCACGAGCCGCCACTGATTCAAGTGCACAGATCAAAATTTAGAAATTTTAACCCATTTGTGCCTGGATATTTTTGCGACTTTCTTCGATTTTTACTGATAACAGAAATAATAGATAAATTTCTGATGTCAACTTATTAAACAAGGTATGATTTCTTTTAAAATCATTAGGCATAATAATCGAAATATCGACATCCTACTTGGTCATGTTAAATTATTTTGTGGAGTTGAGGCTCAATACTCATGAATAAAGGCTAGGAAAAATAAATAACGTTCCCGACTAATAGCGAAAATGCCGTCCCAAAAAAGGGACACTAGGCATAAATGGGTTAACTTAACCTTCATTTTTTCAAAAGTATTTAGCAAGAGAAGTTCAAATTTCGTTAATAACGGTTTAAATCAACTTCAATCTCATCACTGAAATATGCATTTTTGAATTGACTAAAATGAAAAATAGAAGAAATGATTACCATTGAAAAATGATGTACCTTCGTAGCATTTTCTAACGTACGCATGAATTTCCTCCTCGAAAAAATAATATTTGCAGCTTTTGCAAACGTAAAATGCTTTTCACAACAACATACTTTTCCATAACAACGGAAGCCATTTGAAAACAGCAACAACGTGCAGCAAGTGTATCTTCTAAACAACGGAACGAGCTTGATATGCTTTCAATTTACTTCGTTTGAAACGAATTGCACTCAGTTTTGTATACGAACGCTCTAATTTTTAAACTAAATGCATTCAATTTCCTTTACGAACCCCTTAGATAGAAACTCGTTGCACGAGTGCAACTCGTTTGGCGTTTACGAATGCGGCCTTAGTTTCGTTTCCTGGTGGATAGTGTAAACAAACAAGGCAACCTCAAAAATAAAAACAAACGTTTTCGAATTAACTAAAATAAAAAATACAAGAAAAATATTTTTTTTGGAAAATTCTATACCTCCGGTCCGATGCAGTTATTGTGTTCATATCATAGGCGTAGAGTTATATGGACCCGTGGGGCTCGAGCCCCCCCAATAAATTGTGAATAGGGGCTGAGCCCACCCAATAATTTACCACTCAATACAGAAAACTAATTTATACTGACATAAAAAAAGTATTTTACGCCATTTACAAACGTTTAAAAAAAACCTTTACTCGTACTTTTAAAAATTTTCTTCTTTTGGTTTCAATCATGATTTAGTATTCATTGTGACGCCCTGTAACACACAATGTTACTAATAAGCTGCCCTCGCCAGGCTCTGGTTAATTAAAATCAGATTATGCAATGTAAAGTATGCAATGAAGAAAAGTTCAGATGTGTCTAAAATGCACTATCTCATCGAAAATGTTTTTTTTTCTTATTGGATTTTTTGTTTGCTTCTATTTTTAACTTTTAACATGGCAGAAAGATACTAACATGGATACTTACCTTACATAGGTGTAGAATTCTATGGACCCATAGAGCCACTTTATGGGCGCCTCCAATCATTTACACTTATACATAGTAAGTCATAGCTGCCAACTACTACGGAATATAATGAACCACTTTTTGTAAACAGTATATTTTTTAATTATTTTTTTCAAAATAGTAACCAGCTCGAGCGCGCAGCACAAAAATTTTGCTATATTTTAAGCCGAAAAATCATGTAGAAAAAGTGGTTAAATCTATTCCGTACTAGTTGGCAGTTAAGAGTAAGTGTACGTGAATCAGTGGCGTAGCCAGAAATTTTTCATGGGGAAGGGGGTGGGGTACGACTTCTGCAACTCACATATATGTATACGGTACTGGTGTATAAGGGAGTGAGGAATATACATTTTGTATGGCAAAAAATTCCTCATGGGGGGTATAACCCCCTAACCCCCCCCCTTGGCTACTCCACTGACGTGAATATATGTGGTTGTGGGGCCCGGCCCCCCCAATAATTTTAAAAACTTTACGCCTATGGATATAACTCGCGTCAATAGGCATCGATTTCTACGAAATTTATGTATGTTACTAGCTGCGTGCCCGTTCTTCGCACGGTAAGAAACGAATATTTTACTAAAATCTAATCGTAACTATCTATGCAAAAGCAAAATGTCAAAAAGTTCAAGCAGTCCTTTTGTTGAAACTACCGTGGAATATATTACTCAACGTAGGATTATGGTTTAGTTAGTTAAAAGACAATCGTTGAAAAATAATGAATATAACACTTTTAATTTAACGAAATAGTTATTAACGTGGTATACTGTTCTTTAATCCATATTATCCAAACAAATCTACTATTACTACCTAAGATAAAAATGAGAATACTATCTATAACTTATATTAATATTACGACCTATCTTCTTTTCTCAGTCTTTAATGCTCAATTTAAAGAAACAGATTAGATATTTTAAACCAATGATGCCTTTCTACTTTTTGGTGATACTGTGAAATTTATGCATTGCCATTAAAACAGATCTCCATATATTTTTAAGCATAATTCTTGTCTGATTGGCGTATTTACCACAGCTAAATATTTCATCTCGCAGTAGTGGAAAACATCCAAGCTGTACCAATTTAAATATTATTTAAATCCACCATGGTTCAGACTCGTGAAAACATCAAACTGTGTCATCTCGAGGAACTATTTGGAATCGCTCAAATTGCGAATAGGGCGTTAAATTGTGTTGCAAAGTTTACGAATTTCAGACAACTTTTAATTTATGACGTCACGCTCTGAGCAGGGTAGTCGAATTTAGTCATTTTGCGCAGTAGTTTTCAAACGGAGTAATATTGAAACATACGACGTTGAAAAACTCTCGCTTGCAACAGAACTTTATTAATGAACTTTATTTGAGATATATTGGGGTTATTCCTAGCTAATCGGTATTTCAAATATTTTCCGTATCCATATTGCTAATGATGTAACTTTTCTGCAAGAGCTTGTTAAGTTGCTAAAATTTAACAAAAAAAGAGTATATCTAATATTGATAATATACCGCCAAAAGTCGTCCAAATTTGGCGACATTTTACACGATTTTTGGGAATACATACAACGACCGTCGTCAAACCGATAGCGAATACTATGAATTATGTTAATTAGTATTTTGCATCTTGTGCCGACATTTGAATTTCCCACGATTTAAAAAAATGCAAGATTCCTTTCGTTATTATGGTTTCTGAAAAATCACAAAGCTCAAAAATCGCTAAGGGTAACACGCTCATTAAACAAAATACTTTGAATTTTTATAATAGTAATTTTTGCGTCAAAACCTTTTAATGTAATTAGATTTCTAACTCATTTTCATGAGGTCAAAATGACATCATTCTCAGTTGCGATATCTAACATGAATTAGTGAAAGAAGAAAAAGAAAGAAAAAACACGTTATTTTATTTTCTACAAAATCTGATAATCTGGGTGGAAGTTTATTATTTCGCTCCTGGTGTAATTTTTTGTCAAAACTTGTTAACCAGGATTTTTAATGCATTTTTACAGTGACATAAAAATGACGTCAGTCTCACTTGAATTATTGAAAGTAATAAATCAATAAATCTAACTTTGTTAACTATGCTCACGAATGTGCTGAAATCGGTTATTTGAGTATCTTTCTACCCTCAAAATTGCGAAAAATCGTAAAATGTTTGAGAACCCTGACGAACAAACAAACAAACATACTTTCAAATTTATAGAATAGATTGCATGAAAACTTCGATTATTTTTAAAGAAGCGCAGATATGTTAATGTTCTATTTATTTTCATATTTAATGCCTTTTCATTTTTCGAGTTTTAAGAGATGTAGATATTAATGATTTCACTTATTGTTTTATTTAACAACTTAAGTGGCAACAATGGATTCCGTTACTACGGAAACTGTAGCAATCTTTAAAATAGAACATGAAATGAATTATTCATGTTTACTTTGCTAGAACTGCCATATTGGCGTAATTAACGCCACAAATTGATGGTAAATAGCTAAAATGAATCACAAATTAAACTTAACAACAAATTCAAAAATTTACTTTTCAATCCTTACAATACCCACAATTTTTAACGGGCTGAAAAACCATTCTTATTCACCTCCAAAAGCAAAGAAAAGAATTCCGATTTTATTACACCTTCTTTGGTGGGATTAAAAAAAATATCCAAGCATACGCTCATAATATCGACTCATTCCAATCGGGGAATGTAATTAGCAGCACAAACGCGAGAACACACTCTATTAAACACAGCGTTACACTATATTTGAATATTTTTCGCCAGCTTTGCTAAGAAAGGTAAAGTAGGAATAAACATGCATTTTAATTTGTAAAGCAAAAAATTTATTAGACAGTATTAGTTATATGCCATTCTAACAGTTACCAGAAAAAGAAATTTCCGTAGCACTGCTTTAACTTATAAGAATAAATGACTTTTTACACATTCGATCGCCAAAGTGCCAACATACACCATTTTGAGAGATTTTTTTTCAAGGAATCATTCGAAGCATTGAAATAACGGCAACCAAAATGGGAAATATTAATCTATCACTCCTATGGTTTGATCGCCAAAGTACAACAGGCATCTACTTGAAAAGGAGCAGTATTTTAAATTATTAACTATGTGTTAATGTATTTTATTCATCGTTAACTATGATGCACAAAATGCGAGAATTTCAATTACCTTAAATTTGGCGGAATTTCCCCTCACTTTAATCAATTTACTTAATTTGGTGAAAATTCTCAAGTTAGATCGTTTAAATTCGCCTTAATAACTGCATTATTTCTGCACTAATCACTGCTAAATTAAAAAAAATTAAAGCTAAACTCTAATAAAACCTACACTTGTTTTTAAAAATACTATTTCGGTGCGCTCTCAGTAAATTGCGCCAAGCTTAAAACTGTGCAAATCGGTAGAAACTACTACTTTCTCAAAATCGCCAAATCAGCCATTTTTTTCCCTCCAAACTAAAATATATACATATTAGTCTCTGAAATCTTTCAATCCCTTATTCTTTTACACACAAAAAACATTGAATTCCTGCTCTGATTTCACATGCACGCAATATTTTAATTAAAAATAACTTTGTAAATAATCTAAACAGAAAAAAAATATTTTTATATTTTTACTGCAGGAGTCTAAATAATTTAATAAAATAGCCAAACATGGCAACCTCGATGCTTATTTCTCACTTTTTTGACTGCAGGGGTAACAATTGCGGAATTACGGAGATCAAAAATTAGGGTTTTTTATCAATATCTTCTAAAATAATTCGAATTTCGAAATTTAAATTAGCGGAAGACCTTCCTCGGAATTTTCCGAATTTGTGGACACCTCGATCGAAACTCAACTCCCAGCCGGTTCGGAGGAGATGATGTTACACACAGACAGACGCGTACAGATTTTAATAGTATAGATAGATTCTTATCTGCAGTACCATGTACCCTATTCTAAACGGTCTATGTAGTATTTATAGATTTTTTTCTACAGGAGCACTCAAAATAGTCCCAATACATTGCGCTCTATGGGAAGTTATTCTTTAAAGCGTATTATCCTACTAGCTACAAGGGGTGATCAAATGAAAAGGTACGAAACGACACGGTGGGTACAAATGTAGACTTTATTCAAAATATACACCATAGGCCTGAGCACAACGGTCCCACTGACGAACAAGCCGCAGGATTCTTTGTTCCCAGAATTCCTGTGGCCGTGACGAGACCCAGTCCGTCACAGCGTCGTTGAGTACGTCGTCCGAGTGGAAGCGCTTCCCTTTCAGGTGGTTTCTTCAGTTGACCCATCACATGGAAATCGCAGGGCGACATGTCCGGACTGTAGGGCGGATAGTCCAACGTCTCCCACTTGGCCAGTTCCTTGGCGAAAACGGACATTCCATTTTCTCATCGACTTGTGGGACACACAGCCTTCCCAGTATACGGTCATCATCCTGCGATGAATAGTGGTCGGTTTAAGACCTTCCACTGTCAGAAGTCGGATAACGCCTCGCGGCCCGTTAATTGTCGAATTTTGCAATGTTAACGCCATCCTGTCCTCACACGCACTGCCGCGTCAATTGGACGTAGGAGGGTGCTTTTTACAAGAGCTTCTGCTCTCTCCTGCGGGCCCCCGCATGTTCCTATCCACACAAAAGGCTCCAATCGCATTCCTAGATATCTCGCTACGTACTCTCATATCTGCATGTACAAATATGATAACTGTTAGGTTGTTGCGACGTTTCATACCTTTTCATTTGATCACCCCTTGTAGTTGCGCTGAAACCTGACTTCAAGATAAAACTTTTTCCTCCATGACTGCAAAAAGATTACAAAGTCAAGGACAAAAAGCCTAACAACTTCTACATCGTTTGTACGATCCGCTTGAAATTTTTCACAACTTTGTAAAAAAAATATATAGAAAACAATCTGTCAATTTTAAAAATCTGAAAATCCACCCGTTCCCTCATTTTTTAAGCGATTTTTCGCCATTTTCAGCACCATTTCGTTTCCGAGAGTCAAAAAAAGTGAATCATTTGCGTGACAAAATGACCTATTTTAAGTGAAAATGACGTCATACCATTGGGGGGGTTCCAATACGTTTAAAACAATTTCTCCCGATTACACAGTTTATTATTATTTTTTTTCCCACAAATAAATCTTCTGCTGGATATTCGAATGTTTATGTATACAAAACGAAAGCTTTCGACTGCGAAAAGATACCGCGCGTTTCCAGATGATCATGAAATTCGATTTGGGTCTGTAATAAATATTGAATATGAACTTATTTATTCTAGGTGGATGAAAATTAAATATATTGAAAGAAAGACAAATTTCCTTAAAATGTTTTTTCTCGCGCCCGTTGTAATTGCCTCCATAAAAGGCTTTGACTTCTAGTTTTAGAGATATTCTGCTCTTTGAAATGAAACAAAATTGGATGTTATTACGGATTACAAAATGAAGCTTTGCATCGGAAATAGTGTCTGTATAGTTAAAAGTTTTTCTATACGGGAGCACTCAAAATAATTTCAATACAATACGTTCAATGGCAGTTTAGAGACAGGCATCTATTTTAAGCATATAATACTATCCCACAATATGATTAGCTAATAGTCCGACGACGATCGTGTGCCTCCTTCAAAATTTGCGCCAAAAGCCGGCAATGTTGGCGACTTTTGCGATAAATTGCCAAATAGGTTGCGAAAAAAATGCTTTGAAAAATGAACCGAACTTGACGATATTTTTATTATTTTACGATAAATCGCAAAAGGTATTTACGTATTATCCCGGCGGTCATTAACGCCAAACTATTTTTTCCTAAAATTTGCTGGCAAACTGTTGGCAATCGTATTCCGAACCATCAATAATTTCATGTGTCCGGCATTTATCTTGGCGAAAAAGTTGCTCGTCCTGGCCGATCACCGGGATAATATGTAAGTACCTCGAAAAATGTCTAATGTGATTATATTAAGCTATGACGATTTCTTTGTGAATTTTGAAAATTCGTTACTCGCACTGTAATTAACTGATTTATTGTGTTTTGTTAAGGGCTATCTGCCTAGGAGTAGGAAGGTGTCTCCGACCGACGAAAATCTGTTAATGCATTAGAACCCAAAACGGGTTAAAGGATTTACACGGAACAAAATTGCAAACTTTGATTCTTTAGCGCGTGGAAAATTAATTTGAGACTGTTAACCCTTAAAAGAATAAATTTATCGCTATCTGTGTTCGTCCGATACCATTATATGTTGTATAAAAGGATTATTTATACATTTTTAACTTACCAGCAAGTTTAAGAGGTCCTTATGATTTCGGTTATTTGTCTGTTTTGATGTCCACCCATCCAGTGTTCTTACTGCTGTGGATATACATCGATTTGTGCGAAATTTATGTTTTTTCTATGTACAGTAACATGTACCATATTGAAAATGGTGTATATAGCATTTATAGTTCTTTTACAGAAGAAAAAAATCCGATGTATAGCACAGTCTAAAAAACAGAACTAAAAAATTAGGGGGTTCAGGGGGATCTCCCCCTGTATCTGTTGATACAGGAATGACTGAATCAACATTCTTGAAAACATATTTTAGAGATATTCGATTTTTGAAAGAAAACAAAGTTGGCATATATATTACTAAGGCTCTCAAAATGATGCTCTCCATTGAGAATAATGTCCGTATTATTAATAGTTCTACAGGAGCACTCAAAAAAATTCCCATATATTGCAGTCTGCGGCATTTGAGAGACACTAATACATTTCTAGCACAAGACAATGAGTATAAAATTTTTATATTCTTCAGTTAAACGCTAAAAAAAAAAATTAAAGGTCTTTTACAGTGTCTCATAAAATTGCATTTTTAGTGATAATACATTATTTTATCTACGAAATCTCGCCAGTTTCAACTAAAATACATCTCAGATTTGTCACAAAAATATTTTTGTATTGGGAAGTGTTTTATAATCTATGAGCTTGGCATGATTTATCTTTCTGGATTTTTTAAGGCAACAGATAAATCTTGTAATACTTTTTTCTTTCGTTCTTTCTTTCTTTTTTTTTTCTTTTTGGATAAGACAATTTCTGAAGCTCTATATAGTGGAACTGTAAATCAGTTGTAGACAACTCATTGAAAGAGTATATGTATAACTCGGCTGTTCGAGCCTCGTCAATGGGAGAAACCCCCCCCCCCTGAACCCCCCTAATTTTTTGTTTCATGATTGCCATATTAAAACGATATTAATGGACTATGATATTTTATCTCTCATCTATCGTGTATTTCACCTGGTAACCCTATGTTGAAATTTTTAGGAGTGTAACCTATTTATAGAAAAATACATGTGATGCTCATTCTAGAGCTTAGTAAATATTGTAACAATAGATTAAAGCTGTTGTGAACTAATAGTATTTAAATGTATGTAAAATATACATGCGATGTATATTCTACAGCTTACGAAATAGTGTAACAATAGCTTAAGCTGTTGTGAAATAATAGTATTTAAATAAACGGATGAAATTTTTAAACAATCATTTTATCAAATAAATGCAACCTTACGGAGCTTATAGAAATCGGAGGTTTACGTAACACATACTAACATTTTCAGCGGACATTTATTCTTACTTTTATGTCGCGTTTTCGTAACGCATTTTCGTGTCTCATTTTTATGTCACATTTTCAAAAGGGGGTGAGATATAAAATGACATACTCATTAATATATTTAATGTGGCTGTTGCATGCCTGCATTATTTAGTCAACTCATTACCTAGGCGAAACTAAATGAGTATTCTAAAGTCAGCAATAAGGACACACACAAGAGTACATTTGGCAATACTGTGGAACAAAAACACAGTTCTCAGTAAAAAATTTCAGGGAGCGTCCAAAAGGTGGGAAATAAAAGAAAGACAGAAAAAAAGGCTGTATCATTATCTTTTTGTTGACTAAAAGCGAAACTCGGACAAATGGAGGAGGAGGTATCCAGATCCTTGCACCACCCATTTATGGCCTTTAGAAAATTGATTCCTTACCAATAATTTTACATTTTTATCTTTATTTGAAGAAATAAACAAAATATAGTCAGAAAACTAAGTGCCGAAACAAAAGAATAGACTCAGGGTCTGATCAAGGGCGGATTAAAGGGAGGGAGTCGGAGGAGGCGACCGCCCTCCCGTGAAAAATGAAATTAATGTAAACAATCCCAACTTACTTCCATAAAATTTATATATATATGTGTGTGAATCTTCCATCCAAGCCTCCACCCAGAAAATTATATTAATCCGTCAGTGAGTCGGATTATTCATTAGGCTGTAGTCTATATGTCCCGATCATTTTAGGGACTTTTCAGTAACAAGTCGAATGAATTTTTTTAATGAAGTGGTAATCAAACTTTTCAAAATGACTCAATAGAACGGAAATATTTGTGGCTATTTCTGAAGATGTTCTCTGGAACGCGAGTTGACCTTCTGCATTTCCCCGACAGCTGAGATCCATAGAATAAAGATTGTAGGAAAAACGCGCTCCATAATAAAGATATTCCCCCACGAAACAATAATTTTTATTTAAATACTGGACATAAAGTTATTTTGTTTTGCAGTAAATATGAGGATGGTATTTTAAACGGATGTTGGGCAGCCCCAAAGTTCTTTTGTTTTAGAGTAAAGGCAGGTGCCTTTGGCGAAATTCGAAGGTGTACTAGGGCGTAAGCCATCTTATAAGGCTTTTGGTAGTTGGCTTGCTTTGTTTATACATAATTATTTATTTTACATTTTACAATATTTAAACAAAGGCGAATTATTTTTTGAAACAATAATAATATATAGAATGTAAATCATTTTTTTTATAATTGCGGAATCCACTATTACGATAAATTATCTTATTGATCTCGGAAATTAACCCCGTTAAATATAAAAGAATTGATTTTTGGCCAGTCGAAACCACAGGTCAAGAGCGCGAATGCCAGTACGTTCGTTCAAATAAAATAATTAGAACCGAGAGGATCTTCGCACAAAGACAAGACGGTCCGGGTATCCGAGAAGCCATAACCCCATGCAAACTGAAAACAAAGAGAATTTTCGGATACTCTTGATCCACAAAGAAGCTCACAAATTACTGGTCGCATTTAAGATTATTATATCTTGCAAAAACATTTGAACGTAATACGATAATGAATGTTGTATCGGAATTTTTTATTATTTATCATGTAGATTTTTCTATTTAGAAAAGATGCAATCCTCTTATAAAGATTTTTTGAACAAATTATTTTATATCATTTTAACGAGGATAAGTTGAAAAGTAATGCACGTATGCTTGTAGAATGCTAACGAAATGACCTTTAGAAGTGTTCCAAGCGGTATGCGGAAGTAACAGTCCCACTGTACAAGCATGTGCAGTTTAAATGCCTTCCGCTCATGCCGTATATTTTGAATGGCAGAGGTATTATTGTGCTAGATCTATCTATCCCAGTTCAATTTCTTATGAATTAACTCATTAAATAACTTAACAGAAGTTAAAAATATGTAACATATTATTAGTAAAGACCGTCCAGATAATGGAATAATTTTACAAGCATGTATTTTTATAGGGGAAAAAATAGTGTTTAAAGGCGCAGTTTAAGATACATATTGATTTCGAAGGTTCTGAAACTTTTACAGAAACTATTATTATTTTATGTGTGTAAACTTGTCTAGTTATATGTTTGCATATGGGAAAGGTCGGAAGTGTTAGAAATTCCAAACATATATCCATGAACATTAACATTCATTAATAAAACCTGAGTTGTACGAATAAATAACTTTAAATATCGTCAGTCTCACTATCTATTTAGCCTCCCCCCCCCCCCACTTTATTTTGACGGACATTTTTTCCGCTCACCAACTTACTTGGAGAAATTGATTTGTCTAGTGTTAACTCAAATTTTCTCATTTTGAATCAAGAAAATTCGTAAAAGTTGTGTTTTATTTTATTATCGCACAAAACCTAGAGATTAGCTCACCCAAGGTGGAGGAAGGGCTGGGATAAACCTCTCGCGAATTTAACAAGTGGGATCTTTTAGTTTTGTTTGCATCTAATTAGCATTAAAAATACCATTAACTTATTAATTAGCACTAAACATAAATTATAATATAACTAGAATTATCTATTTTCTCATTTAATTTAGCTCTACTACTTTAACGTGAGTGTGAACTCCTCCCCCTAATATATATATATATATATATATATATATGGGTGCGTCACTGAGCAGGGGGCCCCTTGGTAACATTTGCTACGGGCCCCGCGCTGTCTTAATCCGGCACTGGTCATCTGTAATGGATTTCATGCCATCAAATAAATGACTTGAAAACAAAAACGATCAATGTATCTTCTGTAACGGAAAATTCTTGGAAGATGAACAAGGGGAAATTAGGATTAAATGCTTCAGCTGTTCTCTCAGGGCTCACTTTGACTACCGTAGAAAGATTATACCTCCGACTTTTGTAAATAGACTAGAAGCAGAAACGACTTGAACAAAATCTTTAAAATATGGTTTTATAGTTTAAAAAACAATGTTTTATGAAGTATAAATAGTTTTATAACGGTTTGAACCAATTCCAAATTACCGGACTATTTCATATTAACCTCCATTTGTAACCTTTTTTTAAATGATTTTTTCTATAACAACAAAATAAATAGTGTTTTTCTTTACAAGTTACATTTCACTAAAATTAGTTATAGTATGTACTCATGATGATTTTGGGGATTTTATTCAAAAACCTGTAAAGTTATATTTAGAAATGTAAATGGTATTTCATAATACTCTCCTGTTCTCTACCCTTTGTTTTAAAATTGGAAATAGAAAACTCTTTAATACCACTTACAATTACTACAGTTAACTGTTTGAATTTACTTGTATGGACTTTAATTTAATAATAAGAAAATAAATTATTAAACATCTCCAAAGAAAAAGAAAGAAAAGAAAAAGTAATACAATGTAATAATTTTGTGTTGCGACAAAGAATAACATTTGCAAATAAGCTTACATCCATTGTTGTCACCTACTTTTGTAACTCTTAGAAACATGACATCTTCCCAAAAGTCGGCGAAGACCCCAAGAACTCGGGAAAAACTAATTTTCCTCTTCATATAATATAGAAGGGGGAAAAAGTGAGACATTAAAGCAAGACAAATGACCGCATTCTGATTTACTGCCATTTTGGGAGAAATGCGAAACGGATAAATTGGTAAATGAAACTTGATTAGAAGTATATAAATGCGGATTGTGGTCGACGTTATCCTATTAACATTCATTTTCTCTTATTTGGATGACTAAAAGGAATCATTTGATTACAGCATATAATTTTAGGGATTCGTCATTTTTTTTTCTTATCGTTACCGGTATTTTCTAGATTAGCATGACAGCTTAATTACATTTTGCTTTGTTTAAACAATTTCTATATTTGGTGAATTATTAAAACGATAAAAATGAATCATGATCTGTAATTTTTATTAAAATGTTTGTTATGGAACTTTACACTCTGATATTTAGAATGTGAAATTAAAAGTAACGCTTATGCACAATTTACATGCCTCAAGCTAAGGAAGCTTCTATAGTCTTATTATATGGAAAACACATACATGTTCTATTATAGAATTAAAAAGAAATAAAAATACGAACGTATAAAAGTGCATAAGCATAACTTTTAATGGTAGGCAGTTGTAAGTCAGTGCCAATACTAACTAGAGGCGTCTACAGTCAAATCAAAATAGACTGGCTGACTGGTGGAATGCTCTTGTAGGAGTGCCATGGGGAATAGGCCTTCAACTCCAGTATGTATACTTAATAGTGGTGTCTTTACGAATTCTGGCTTGTGTTTTCATTCCTATCAGGTTGAGTATAAACACAGATTCTATGTTTACTTAGATTCCACTTTACTTAGATTCTAAGTTCCAATTTATAACGAAATTGCGGTGTTCATAGTGTCACTTAGGGTCCCAATAACAGTTCAAAAAATGCAAAATTGAGAAAGGATAAAGGAAAAATAAAGGCAATTAAATTTTTAACTGGGAAAAGAGCTGTATGTTTCTGGTGAAAATGGTAACAGCAAATGGTTCATAGTAAATGGTGGTTTTGAAACTGATAATAATTAAAATCTACAGAAAAGAAAGGTGAACATTAGTCTCCATAAATTATTGCTATCGCACTTTAATTTTTTTTATAGAGAAAAGAATTTTAAGTTTTATTTCTATAAGTATGCTGAATATTTCTACATGAAAATATTCCATGCGAGTCTCAAAGAATGTTCATTATCACACCCTTCGCTCAGATCTGCATTAACGGACTCAGAAGTGTTTTCATTTCAAATGCACGAAGCTGTTGAATTTGAAAGTATTTATGGATTAACATAAATCTTTTTTTTAATACAGGTATAAGTATTTAGAGCATTAGGCGGGGGGGGGGGGGGCAATTTCTCAGAGTAGTATAGAAATAATCGGTTTTTTACAGGAAAGAGTAATTATAAATAAATAAAACACTTTTTTTCGCAATACAAAGGCGTCCGAGCGTAAGTTTCAATTCCTTAAGATCAAAAACGTTTTTAAATAGATTCCTCTAGATATTTCTAGCCTCACCAGTGGCACAGTGGTTAAATGCCACTGAAAATGGTAGATGGCCAAAGTGTGAAGGTCCCGGGTTCGGTTCCCATCGCGCGGCTGTCGATCTAACGGTCTGGAGTTTTGGTAGGTTTTCTCCAGATGTAACGTGAATACGCGTTAGAACCCCTTAGAAAGTCCTCCTACCAAGGCACCCCACCTTGGCAGATCGCCCTAGTGTAGCGTTGCCGTAATCACACACACACACACACACACTAGATATTTCTATAATGTTCAATCGAAGCTCTCAAAGGCTTCTGACTTCATGGTACATAATTCATACCTTTATACATTCACTAATAGCCTTATTTTCAACAGTGTATTGCAGGTCTTTTCTAACACTTTTTTGCTTTTTATACAGGTTGATTCAATACGTCAAAAATATAATGGGTGATAGAGGGGACTAAGACGGTTCAGAATCCCATAGCAATGCTGGGTCGGAAACGTCGTCTTCAGTTACCTGTTAATAGTCACTTTGGAAGAAGTTTTGAAGTAAGAGTAAACTTTCCGACCATCCTATGTCAAAAACTAATGCATGCATCTTTCACAGACAGCACCTAACCAAAACTGGTACTTTGCAAATTCTATTTTATTTCATTGTAGAAGGTGTTTTAGGAAAAGCTCATTGCTTATGAAACTCGATTGAGAATTTAGACAAACACACAAACGGTTCTTCCAAAGTGATTATTAACAAATACAAAAAAACGACATATCTGACAGCACATTGCTATGTGATTTTGAACCGTCTAGGTCTTCTCTATATCATCCTATGCATTACTGAAATAAAGTTTTGAATCTGTATATTAGTTTTGTTAAGCTTACACACCATCTTTTCGCATATCAACAGAGATTTTAGTCTTTTATAGTTATAGCGCGTTTCTGCTTTCCGTTTCTCAGATAACGTACCAGCTTTATTTTGCACATAGAGATATGAATACAAGGAGACAGCATTAGCTACCTGATAGTGAAGCCAAAACTGTAACAGATCCGCCGTATTGATGTGACCACATTGCAATATGACTGTGTTATTCTATGTCGACAGTTCCCCTTTTAAAGAAGTAATATCGCCAAAGTTGGCGACAAGAATAATTACGTATTTGACAGAACTATTGTTAGCGTATAATGGTGCGTCTTTACTTTTTAATTCGTAAAATTGTGCGTCTTTACTTTTTAATTCGTAAAACTGTGCGTCTTTACTTTTTAATTCGTAAAATTGTGCGTCTTTCACTGTTATTTAAAAAGAAACCAACAAAATGTTCCGCCATACTTAGACCGATACAGTCAGTTCATTTCGTTCAATGCTGAAGATAGCTAATGCCATATCCTTGTATTCATACCTCTATGATATTTGCACCAGAAAGCAATAAGCTTTTGGTGTGCAAAATAAATAAATATGGATAAAACTTAGCTCTTGATCATCAAAAATCCCTATCTAAATGCCTCTAAATTGAACATAAAATCATATTACAGCCTATTGGAAAAATCATCATCCTTTAGCATTAAATCAATTCTGTAGTGAGAGTTCATACTTTTATTTTTTCCGATAGGCCACGGTAAATCTCTCTGCAGAAGAAAAGAAAATTGAATTTCAAATTTCTGCGTGCAAAATTATCTGCGTGCTGCAAAAAATAGATATTTTCCTGTTTCATAACTTGAATGACATTATGGACAAAAACTTAACATTTTATAAATTTTGCGATGGGTAACAAAATTTAAATCGCAGAGAGAGAGACAGAGAGATAGATAGAGAGAAATTTAGAACACGGTAAATCTCTAAAAGCTACAGATGAAATCAAATAAAGTATTTCCTAACAAACAAAAAAAAACAAGAAATTCACTATCTACTGTCAGGTGAAGAATTAAGTTCGCTTAAGCCATCAGAATTGCTTCGTATCATGAAACGCCGTACCGAAACGCCCAATGTTCAAAATACTCTCATGAAGGAATTGTTTTTACAACGCTCAGCAGTCAAGAGTTCAATCAATTCTTGCTGTTTTTCCTGATCAGGGTTAAATAAAGTGGCTGAAATTTTCTATCGCATTTTGGAAATAAATCTGTAGCCAACTGAATCGTTTGCAGCTTTGCGCTCACTTGCCACAATTCACATGAGTTTACTTAACATTAAATTTTTCAATCATGCACATACAGGGAAAGCAATTGATAATCATACATAACTAATTGAACATTGAAGAACAATGTGTATTTTTTTGCTTGTCTTACCATTTCAAATTTGCTTAAGCAAAATTATCCTTAAATGTAGCGTTTTCCCCCGAATTCCCGTATTTTGAGATAATTTGGAAAGTAATGTTCGCTTATCTCTCAAAGTCTCAAAAAAATAAAATGAAATTTGGTAATATGATACGCAGCGACTCCAAAAATCGGACTTATTTTTTTTTCAAAAATTTGAACAAAGTTAAAATTTTTGTAAAAATTGCATGTTTTAGGTATGTGACATTAAATAATATAATAATTGGCTATTCAACTTTTCTAATTAAAGCTTAATTTTTCTAATTAACGATTTTTTAAAATTTTTATTGCATTTTTTTATATTTTGTGAAAACTTCAAATTTTCTTGAGCATCATGTTAAAATATCTACAATTGATCAAAGAAAATTCAATAATAAGTTAAGAGATTACTAAAGTTAAATAATAATGTTTGAATTTTTTCGAATCAAAAAAAAAGGTTACTGAGCAAAACTTGTAGAACTTTGTGCATTAAGTGAAAACTAGTGTGAATAAAGTAAATTTTTCTTGCATAATAGGTGATTATTCAATTTAAAATAAAAATTTTGAATTTTATGCAAGTTTGAATGTTTTTTAAGGTATGACGTAAACTGTGAAAAAGAAAATCGCGCATCAAATAAAATCCTCTAAACATAATTAAATGAAACATTGCAGCGTTAAACAAAGACTGATCGCTAGTAAAAGCATTTTTCAGATATTCGCTTTTCAATTTGATATTTATTACTGGCATCTTTTTATGCAGTATTAAATTATCTTATCATGTAAAATGTTCATTTTACAATAAGAAAATGTTAATTTTGAAAATAAAATGTTCTTTGTAATAATAATTTACTCCGCAATTTGTTTTATTAATCTCTAACCTGATTTTTTTAATACAATGAAGTTATAACTTATCCTTTTATACATTTGCCGGAATGGTCATTGTATTTTTTATAAGCCAAGAATGTAAAACAAAAATTGACATTTTTCTAAAATTTGCAAAAGGGGTTAATATAACCCGTCAACAAGGGTACCTCAGCTAGTAATTTACATTTTTGGAGAGGAGGGAGGGTATTTTTACTTCAGCAATGTGTTCTAAAACTAGCTTGAACTACATTTTACTGCATTTAGAGTGGTAAATTGTTTGCTACTTAAGTCTGGAATGGACATAAACTGAGTAAAAGTAAAATAATTCATCTTTTATTACTGCCAAACTAAGTTAGTTAACTGAGACAGTAGACTGAAGGTTAAACAGATGTAACCACAGAAAAAATATTAGTGCGCATTTTAGTTTCTTTTATTTTTAATTTATTTTTAATTTTATTTAGTATAATAAGCAGAGCAACTTAGAATAATATTTCCAGTGATGAAAGAACACAGGTAAGGCATGAAAAGTTAATCTAAAGCTGAAAAAAAAATTCATTTTTAGCTCAATCATTTTTTTCTTTCTCTGAAATATTCACTTACGTTTTCATTTGCTTCATTTTTTCATTAATCAGTTAAAACAATTTTCTGAATGCGTTCTTTCTTATATTCTTCTTTTTCTATGTATCAAAAAAAGGAGCTCGTAGTTTCTTTGTGAGCACTTATCGTCCTTTTAATATGATACTTTAAGTAGTAAAGCTTCAAAAATATGCAGTTTTTATTTAATTTAATGGGAATATCTCAGTTACATCACTAAGACACAAAGCATTTTATAGCTAGAAAATTACCTCATAAACATGAATTACTGAATTCTGTTAGGCAACCAACATCATATTTTTTTTTAATAAAACAAGTATTCCGCTCTCAAAAATCACGTAAATCACAAGGCGCTGTGTTCAATAGGATTAAGTTATTTTCAGAACAGATTTTGAATCCTGTGAAGAAAGTGTTCTTTCACTGCTCTTATGGATTCAGAACAAGGTTTAAATCTTTTCTTTGGCGTGACAAATTTTTCCTACATCAGTTAGCTTTTGGAAGTCTATCATAACTTTTAATTTAAAAAAAAATTACACGATATATGATGACATTTTATTTTTAACTATTCGTGTATATGTGTATAAGATTCAAAAATTGTTTGTCAGAAAATATATTAAAAAAGTTAATACAGAAACATAATCGTGTTTTCACTTACATTTTCATACAGACTTTACTAATAGCTTGCAAAACAGAAACATCTGATATCAAGCACAGTACGCTTTTTTTAACATTAAGCTTTTTTTTAGTCAAACACTTTATTCTTATTTTAAGCTTAATTCAAAAAGTTAAATTCTACCAAATTGTGCAATGTCATATTGCTGTTGAACAAAATCTTTGAAGATTATTTTTTACTTTTTAGTTCAAATATCTGTAAAAGTGTCTTCCTTAGTTTTTTTATAAAACTTATTTTAAAGTATAATATATTTTAAACATATTTTAAATTAAAGGTAGCTAATCATTATAATGGGAAAGCGTTTTGCTTACGTAGCGCAGTAAAAGGTAATATATAATGTAAAATATTCTAAACTTGTATGTACACTACTGTCTGGACAGTTAAATATTAGCATCTTTTGGGACAACCTTGTATATATTGCTCATTTGCTGGAATAGGGTCATAACTCGTAAATCATGATTTTTCTGAAAACGCACTCAAAAGTCTTTCAAAGTGAAGAAGCGTATAAGCCCTAAAGGACACTATGCCACCCAGCAGGTTAATTTTATAAGCGGAAAAATGATACTTTAACAGTTAAGAGTTCACATCACTACAAGTGTCCCTATGACCAGTGGTCCCAAACTTGTCCAGGCATTCTTAAGATAATTAGAATTTTCTCACGACACCCTCAACAAACAATATTTGTTGTATATTGCTGTTTTATGTATGCACACATTATATTTCTACGACTGTGAAGAACAGATTAGAGAAATAAAGTATTAAGAACGTAAACATAATTGATAGAATTCTAGTTTTAAATTCAAGCAACTACTATAATGCACAACCCTTGCCTCTCGTGCGCTACCCTGGACTGCCTCGGCACACACTTTGGAAACCCTTGCCCAATGATATTAACTCAAAAACTAGTGAGTGGTTCACGATTTATGAGCTATGATGTTGCTGCAGCAAATAAAGCGATTATGCTATCAGCTTTGTGAATATCAAGCATACGAAAAAACCGCTCAAAATGCTGGTGTTAACTGATAAAATAAAAACTTTGTGGAAAAAACAAACATAAAAAGTTTCTTATAAGATGTTTCGATCGTTTCAACCAAAAAAATTATTTCGGTCTTCATCAGACAAGCCCTTCTACTGACAGATCAGAGGGAACTGAAAAAGATAAACAGACAAGCATGTTGCCACAAGGAAACAAGAAAAGGCGAACAAAACCAAGGAGGGGGAAAAAAGGAGAAGGGATAAAAAGAAAAGAAAAGAAGGACAAAAAATGCATAAATAAATAATAATAGCAAAATAAAAAGCAAAAAAACACACAAACATACACAAAAAAGAAAAACAAAAGGAAACAGAACAAGCAAAAGAACATAAAACAAAAATAACATAAAAGCACAATAATTTTTTTAAACAACATACAGGACAGCACAAAAGATAATTTATATATATATTTGTGAGTGTGTGTGTGTGTATAAAAGAATAAAATAATAAAAAATATAAAGGAAAGACAGAAACACACACTTAAAAACCAAAAAAAAAAATAAAAAAGCGCAAACAAAAAAATAGATTAGGAAGGGGAAAAACAGAGAATGGTAGCAGAAGAGAAAGGGGAAAGTGAATCGAACCTTACAACAACAGCTTCCAAGCGGAATGAAAGAAAGGAACGGAAGAACCATTGTTCACAAGACGTTCCAAGTGCTGGGTAATGGAAAAACCTTCCAAAAAATCAACATGGGACAAAGATTGAGGAGCACACAATATCTTAGCCTTAGAAAACTGAAAACGATGATTAGAATTCCAACAATGGGAGGCAGTAGAAGATTTGGAAAGCTCCTGCTTAGAAACAAATCTCTCATGCTCTTTGAGCCTAAATTTGAGAGCTCTTCTGGTCTAACCAATATAGCCCAAATTACAAGATCCGCACGGAAAATACCAATTGTAGTATTTCTAATTTACTTTTGATTGTTAATTCTGTTGATCCGTGTATCCAGTTTACTCTAGAAGAGGAGTGCAACAATTCTTTACCTTTTTTGGATGTTCCTTTCTAGGAATCCTGACGGTTTCTCTACTTCTGTTTTCCGCAAACCCATCTAATGCCCTATCTAATGCCCATCTAATGCCCATCCATGCCCTATCTAATCATCTTACCAGCAAAAACTTTCTTCTTTTTACACTTATGTGTTTCGTGATATCAAAATTTGCTTTGACTCTTCATCTCTTAATAATGAGATTAATTACTTAAAATCCTTAGCTGTCTCTCGTGGTTTTAGCCCCTCTATTATTGATAAAGCTCTTTCTAAATTTAATAAGCCTAATACTTCTACCACTACTATTAATTTTCATAGTGAACTAATTGTACTACCTTTCTTTTCACCTTTATGCTACAAAATTTCCAAACTTCTCAAAAATGTCGGTTTCAAAGTCATTTTTAAACCTGTTAATAAACTTAAATTTACTTAGCTTAAAGATCCTATTCCTACCGAGAACCGTTGGGGTGTTTATTATATTCCGTGTGGTTCTTGTGATTTGCACTATATTGGTCAGACCAGAAGAGCTGTCAAGTTTAGGCTCAAAGAGCATGAGAGATTTGTTTCTAAGCGCGAGCTTTCCAAATCTTCTATTGCCTCCCATTGTTGGAATTCTAATCATCGTTTTCAGTTTTCTAAGGCTAAGATATTGTGCATTCCTCAATATTTGTCCCATCTTGATTTTTTGGAAGGTTTTTCCATTACTCAGCACTTGGAACGTCTTGTGAACGATGGTTCTTCCGTTTCTTTCGTTCATTCCGCTTGGAAGCTGTTGTTGTAAGGTTCGATTCACTTTCCCCTTTCTCTTCTACTATTTTCCTTTTTTTCCCTTTCTAATCCATTTTTTGTTTGTCCTTTTTATTTTGTTTTGGTTTTTATGTGTGTGTTTCTGTCTTTCCTTTGTGTTTTTTATTATTTTATTCTTTTATATGTATATGTATGTATGTATGTATGTATGTATGTGTATATATACATATAAATCTTTTTTGATGTCCTGTATGTTGTTTAAAAAATTTATTGTGTTTTTATGTTATTTTTATTTTATGTTCTTTTGCTTGTTCTGTTTTCTTTTGTTTTTCTTTTTTGTGTATGTGTGTGTGTTCTTTTTTGCTTTTTATTTTGTTATTATTTTTTGTGTGTTTTTGTTTGTCCTTATTTTCTTTTCTTTTTATCCCTTCCCCTTTTTCCCTCTCCTTTGTTTTGTTCGCCTTTTCTTGTTTCCTTGTGGCAACATGCTTGTCTGTTTATCTTTTTCAATTCCTTCCGCTGTGTGAGTCGAAGGACCTGTCTGATGAAGAGCGAAGGAATTTTTTGGTCGAAACGATGGTAACATCTTATAAGTAACATTTTATGTGTGTGTGTGTGTGGGTGTGTTTTTTGTTTTTCTTTTTTTTTCACAAAGTTTTTAGTTACAATATCAAGCATATTCTAAGGAAAATTCCACGACCAAATATTTTGAAACGGTCTCGGTGTACTGCTTTAAAAGTAAGCTTCGATATCAATTTCGATGAATATCAATTTTATTATAATCTTAGTAGTTTCAGTCAAATGTAGTTGTTTAATTCATTCTTATTATTTTATAGGTCTCAATATATGCAATTGTTAGATAAAAGCTCTGAATAATTTAATATATTTGTTACATTTATTCCAAGATGCCTCAACATGGGGCTGGTTTGAATACATATTATTTATTTATTAAATTTTGACAGTTTAATTTCGTTAAACAAGTTCTGTTTTTTGACTCATGTGATGAGCAAAGTCATTTTTTTTTTCATATAACCTTTAAAATGCAATAAATATAATTATAATAAAAAATGTGTCTATTTCCCACAAAATTGTTAAAACGTCCCCCCACCCCCCCCTTCTACCCAGTATGATGTACATAAAATACCAGTTCCGTCCTACCGATGACAGTTTTCTTATTTTATCATGAGACCAAAACTGACTTAGGTGAAATATGGGAAAACCCATTCCTTTCAAACTTAATTTAAAGAAATGACGGATGTACCCTTTTAGAAATCTTCCTGGCATCTGCCACTCGCCGTCGCAGATGATTAATCACTTGTTTAAAACCCAACGGTCTTTTGCAATGTAACCTGAGTATTGCTTGTCAAAAGGAAGGAACAAGCATGCGTCTGATAACAATGTCGTTTAATTGAAGAAGATAAGTGACAGTAAACAGCGTTTCGTTCTTACGAGTTATAAAAGCAAAAATTTTTTTCACATAATTTCTTAAACCAGTTACTTGCGGTTCGAAAAAAGTGGATGATATCATCAGAGGTAAAATGTTGTTAATTTCAGATCATTTTATAGTGAAACCATTATTCTGGATCTTTTTATTTTAAGATTATTTAATTATTCATTTTATTTTTTTATTTTACTTTTATTTTTATTTAGTTCACTGTTTTCGAAATTACATTAATTATGAAATCCAAAAAGTAAAAGAAAAAAAATACAGTCAGTACAGTAGACCCCCCTATAACACGGTAGATATGTTCCGTGTTATGTTAATCCGTGTTGTTCGAGTCACAAACTCACGATCAGCATCAGCAGTATTGTTAACAGTTAAACGAAACATCTGTCTCATTTCATCGTGTCGTAAGAGTCCTTTCTAACGTATTGAAGAAAAAAGATCACAATTTTGCCACCGTGTTACATGAAACCATCTTATATGAACCCGTCTTACAGACTGTAATTTTCTCCAGTAATTTTCAGCTATTTGTTTATAGATCATTTTTCTTTTTCATCTTGAGAATACATTTTTGGTATTTAAAATGAAGCAATAAATGTTTCACTAAAAAGAAAATAAATTAGAATTTCTTTCATTCTTAAAGTTCCGATTTCAAATAATCGAAAAACATGTTCTCAAGTTTCCCTAAAGACGATCTCTGAACATTTAATAACTTCACTAAAGTTTTTTAAAAAACGTACTTATTTTAGGATTTAAAATTATTTTCGTGTCCTGTTACTTAAACGCTTTTCTGTCGGTAGTCAAATGCAGTTGAAGGTACCTAAAGCTTTCGAAGATGCAAAAACATACCTTATACTCTATTTCCTGTTGAAAATTGAAAAAAAAAATCTTAATTTTCCTTGAAAGTATTTGCCTGGTTAAAAATAGTTTCTATATGATTTTACAAACACGCAAATAACTTTCATTTTAGTGACCTCATTAAGATATGGATGCTAACAGTACCGTCTTTAGAAGTAAACTTTGTGGAATTTCAAACCTATCAGTATAAATGTGTTAAATCCATTTTCGAAGATTTAAGAATTCTGAAGTTCGGAAAAATAAATGTAACATTGATTGCTAATCATATTTTCACAATTTTGGTAAGCTACTAATCTAAAGCCAACTAATCTAAAAGCACTTATATGCATATATACATGTGTATGAAAATGCTTATTGTTATACAAATATTAAATCTAGAGCCCTCTACAATATATAGGCCGGAGCATGACAGCTAATTTTCTGAAGACGTGTGCAGAAGTTTTCCAAAACAGTTCTCCATATACACTGCTCAAAACAATTAAAGATATTGAGATTATGACTGGGCAATTGTTCAGATGATTGATATATAATCGACAGACGCGGTAGTCTATATGACAAAAAAAAAGTACACATGCTTAGCAGAAAATCATGCATTTCTTTGAGCATTTGAATACAAAAGGAAAAAACAGAATTTGTGCATGTGAGAAAAAACGAATAAAAAAAGGCTTTTCCCTGAAAGAAAATGTTTTTAATAGGTGGTATGATTTCCCCGGACTTTCAACCACGTTGAACACCTTTAAAGCATAAAATCAATGAGACCATTTATGAGGAGCTGGGATATTCTGCCCCACTTCTCGAGAAGAGCTATTTCCAGTTCCCAGAAAATATCTAGGGGTGGTAAGCGGCCAGCAACTTGTCTCTCTAGATTGTCCCAAACATGCTCAATTGGGGTCATGTCCGAAGAATACACTGCCCATTCCATTCGTACGATTCCTCCTTCCTCGAAAGGAAGTCATCTACCAAGTGTGCACAATGTGGCCTGCAGTTGTCGCCCATTAGCATGAAGTTATAGCCAATTGCTGCAACGTTAGGGACTACAAAAGGTCTGAGAATCTCATCCCTATATTGATGACTTCTCATTCCGAATGATGTGGAGATCGGTAAACCCTTCATTGAAGATACTAGCATAGACCATCACTCCCCCACCGCCAAATCTAGTGCCACGTTCTCTCCAGATGAAAGTACGCCTGTTGTCAGAATGAGCAGAAAAGCGAGACTCATCAGAGAAAAGAATATTTCGCCATTCGTTTTTCGTCCAGTTGACATGCTCTGTTGCTCATTCCCTGCGGACCCTACGATGCCTTGCTGTTAACCTAACACATTCCATTGGTCAGCGAGCAACAGACCTACAGCGTGGAGTCAGTTTCGGACAGTTAGAGTTGAAACTCTTGTGTCATTAGCCGAATGAAGTCGTTGTTGAAGAAAAGTGGCATTCATATTTCGATGTCTCCGAGCCGTCAGCGTTAAATATCGATCTTCATTGGACGTTGTTGGAAATCTACGACATTGTCCTGGTCTTGCATTTCCACTCTCTATGAAAAAGTTCCTTGATTTTTTGATATCACACTTTGTGTGACTCCAATGGCTTCTGCTACTTCGACTTGTGTCTGGCCCCCTTCTGACCGACCAACAACTCACCAAGCTTCTGATTAAGTTAAAATCCTTCGTTGAGATATCGCACTCATTAAAACAAAGCACTTACGGGATGTCGACCATTCTTTGCCACTTTATCTTTTATTAAATTGAAGGCCAAATTTCAGTCGCTGCCACTAAAGCGTCGTTTTTGGTGTCAAACTAAAATTTTGCATACTCCGAAGTTTGAAAATGAGAAAATTCTGCATTTTTGACTGTCTTCTTTCATTTTCTGCAAAAAAAAATTATCTTATACCGTCGTTTTATATAAAACTCAAAATATCCTTTAACTGTTTTGAGCGTTGTATGCTCTTATGTTGAAACTGTCATAATGGCATTATTAGCACTCCCAAATAGTTCATATCACCAATGACTGGCAAATATCCAAGCCGTAAGGAGTTTTAATTCAAAACAATGTTTTATCATTTGAAATTGAGCACCTGAACATTCACTTGTGTTAAAGCAACGGCCGATTTATTACTTATGGCAACGCTGTAGCATTAAAATGACGGATATGTCAGCTTCTAATTAAAGCCATTTTAAATTATTTTTACCTAAATGCTTTGTCGAGTTAACTAGACTGTCTTCTATACTTTGTCAAACGATCATATTTTATCCGATTAGTTTACTAGAAAATTAAATAATCAGTATAAACTGAAGCAATGAAACATTGTAGGCGTTTTTCTTGAAACTAGGAAAATGCAGATTAACATCTTTAGCGTGAAGTGGTGATATGGATAAATACTTTAACCCTAATGTAAATGATAATCGGTTATGTGCATGTGCAAAGCGCCAAAAATCAAGAGAGTATGAAAAGTCGGGAATATGACATGAAAATAAAAAAATTAATCACCAGAGAATTTAGGATATGAATCGTGTACGAGAATAATATTGCGATCATATGCACAACAAATGCACTCTCAAAGGAATATCAAATACAATGTTTACTTAATTTCTCTTTCCATGGCGTTTTCTGAATCTTGCCGAATAACGGGTTCCGATGTGCTTAGAATACCTGCCCTAGAAATGACTTATGTCAAAGTTCTATTTATTTTTTCATATATTTCCAATTTACGAGACCAAGAACTCCAGAAAACAACTTCAGATTTCGTTTAACTATTCAATTTGACACTATGGCAACTAATCTGTTGAAATTAGAAAATGAAATTAGTTATTTATTTTAAGTGCGAACTGAAAGTGAGATCAAAGTCAATTTTTTGTAACAAGTGTGATATTGCATAAGGAGTTCAGTAAGGGTAATAAGCTCTTTAGCAGAAGTTACGTCAGGAGCTTTCACATTTATGAAAGCTACATGATTATCACGGAAACAAGGTGCATTTTTGTCTTCTAAACGTACATTCGGCATCGATTGTTTCATATAGGTTTTTAAGATATTAACAATATTTTAAGACTTTTTGTTAGATAAAATGGAATAAGGTCGTCTGCAACATAACTGCACTAATGCATTGTTCGCGCTTTACGAAATGTAGGATAAAATAAAATAGTTGTCAACATCATGTAATGTTATATGGTAGGTATATATTATAATGCTATAAACTAATATAAATAAAAA
This sequence comes from Cheiracanthium punctorium, assembly GCA_038373885.1. Lineage (NCBI taxonomy): Eukaryota > Metazoa > Arthropoda > Arachnida > Araneae > Cheiracanthiidae > Cheiracanthium > Cheiracanthium punctorium. The sequence goes on along the minus strand of JAWZYV010012060.1, from coordinate 257,767 downwards.
AACAGAATTATATGATGTAGAAATAAGGCATTTTGAAAGTGAAAAGTTTCGTCTGCATCCCGCAAAATTCTTTCTTTTCTGATCGCCAGTGACACACTGACGTAGTTTTCGTCGCATCATGTTGCAATCGTCTCAGATTTGATGTCAATTTTTCGTTACGATTCGAATAATTTTTCACTATTTGAGATTCCGCACCGCTGGATTTTATTCGAATTATGTATGTAAATAAAATATTCGTTTCCTACCGTGCAGAAAATGGGTAGGTAGCTATGTATCATTAAAACCTGGGTGTTTAAGAACGCTTAAAACTTAGTAGCACGAGTGACACTGGTTGAGGATTTACGAACACGAAGATAGACTTGCAAATTATTTACATCCTGTAATCTTAATTTACTAGCTGAAGTGCCCGTCCTCGACGGGCTAGTGAATGCAAATTTCCAATAAGCAAGAACTTTCGTCAGCATTGTTGGAGTACACAGAATGGATGTAGTATGTTGCCAAAGTAAAGAAAGCGAAGTTATAATTTTCATGTATTGTTAAAATATTACAGGTTAGAGTGTAACTAAGTAATATCATTTCATTCGCTTTAGTCGTAATTATGTGATGCGCGAACGAATATTTACGCATATTGAAATAATTTTCGCAAAATATTAAAATTAAATCAACATTTTTGAAAAATTTGAAGCCTAGAATTTAAGTTGAGTGACAACCTATCATGTCACACAAATTCGTTTCATTCCCTGCAGTCTTTATTTCGTGATGCTGGAACAAAATTTCAGCATTTTAAAACGATTTTCGCAAAATCTCAAAATGTAATCAAAATATTTTAAAAATTCAACGCCTATAAATTAAGATTAGCAGCTACCTATCATATCACTAAATTTCGTATTAGTCGATGGTGTTTGAAGAAATATAAACGTATTTTGAGAGAATTTTCACAAAATCTCAAAATCTAATAAAAATGTTTAAAAATTTGGACACCTATATTTATGTTGAGCAACCATCTATCTTGTGACCAAATTTCATATCATTCGCTTTAGTCGTTATTACGTAATGCGGGAACAAAGATTCACTCAGTTTTAAACGATTTTCACAAAATCTCGAAATCTGATCGATTTTTTTTTAATTAGATGCTTATAGTTTAAGGTGAGTGACCACCTATCATTTCACCAAATATCATTTTTTCACCTTTGCAGTTATTACGTGATGTGCGAACACAAATTTACGCAGTTTGAAATGATTTTCGCAAAATCTCAAAATCTAATCAAGATTTTTTTTTATTTGATGCTTATGTTTTAAGTTGAGTGAGCACCTATCATGACACCCAATTTCATACAATTCGCTTCAGTCGTTTTTACGTGATGCTTGAACACAAATTTACGCAGTTTGAAAGGATTTTCGCAAAATCTTAAAATCCAATCAAGATTTTTTTTAATTGGACGCCTATGTTTTAAGCTGAGTGACCACCTATCATGACACTCAATTTCATATCATTCGCTTCAGTCGTTTTTCTGGTAACTATAAATAATCACATCATGTTTTGGGCTTTACAGACTCTGAGGAAAACATATTTAGCAGCTTTTCAAAATTATGTTTGTAATTAAAGATCTGAAAAAATTCCTTCTACCACCACCCAATACAGAAATTAGAAAATCAAGTCAAGTAGTGTCACCCAGTAGAAAAGTCTGCATTTCAGTAATATTATTAATTTCTTTTATTTAAAAAAGAAAAAGAACATCTTTTTAACATTGGTAATCGACTCGATTGTGAATACATTGAGCTGACGTCACTATGCCTCTTAAGACTACTAAAAGTCGAGCTTATTCTAGCATTGGTCCTTCCGTGTTATCAGAATTATCGTCTGCAGGAGGCCTTGAGTTTAGAATTAATAGGTGGCATTTTAGTCCGTTGCTTAAGTTTATGAATTTAATTACTTTAACTCACTCAGCTGAAAATGTTCTTCATTTTGAATGTTGCAAAATCACTTTTGAAACGTAATGCATTAAAAATTTCCCATTTACTCATTTAATTTTGTATTTAACCATGCTACAACCGTAACATTACGTAACATATGCATGCTGTAAAATAAAATTACTTTCCGATTGCATTTCGCTATTTTTGGTATATTTCTTTTTATTTATTAATTTTTTTTTTAGATTTTAGAACAAAGTTTTAGATACCTAATACGAATGTAGTAAAATCTAAATCAATACGGTAAAATCTTCTTCCAGACGCAATCATACCTTAGTTAAGCACTCTCAAGGGTAAAATAAATCATTTGAAATTTTTTTTTATTAACGAAAACGCTGGAATGTTCTTTCAGTGGCAATCAAATATAGTTCAATCATAGCACAAGGAATAAAATGGCGGCTTTCACAAGGGTTGCCATATATTCACAGAACGTTGCCAAGGATATGACTGGTTTAAAAAAAAAAAAGCGTCATCTTTAATATTGAACTCCTGGTATCCAAACGATCTTGCTATTTGAAAATAGTTAACTTTATGTTAACACACGTATTTATTTCTCGTGAATCTTAACTTGGCGTAATTCCCACTTCATGTTTTTTCGAATCCAACATACTTTTAAGAGCTTTCCTGCTTTGTTGCGAAAGCATAAATCTTTTTTTGCTGGAGCAAGGTCGCCAAATATGGTAACCTAGATGCTCATTTCTTCTGTTTTTAATTAATATCTTCTAAATAATTCGAATTTCAAAATTTTTTTTTTGCGGCACTGGCTTTTTTTTACCTATTTAGCCTCTGTGCCAAATTTGACCCGGATCCGACAAGCTTTCTGGCCACCTATAGCGAACACACACACATACATCTCATTAGCATACTACGCTATTATTAAAGAGGATATTATTAATCCTTATATCAATATCCGTTCATGTTTCATGAAGAAAAAAACATTTTATTTTAATCTCACGTAAAAAAGTTTATTCGATGAGTGATTTAGAGGTACTTATTCCAGTTTCTAGGTAATTAGAATCGCTCAAATTGGGACTGTATTATGTATTTTAATTATGGCGTAATTTTTGTGCCAAAGCGAAATAACCTCTTGGAACAGGCATCAAAATTTTGACGATAACTTCATTTTGTGAACTATTATATTTTATTCAAGTAAGTTTACCAGCAAAATGTTACCAAAAATTGTTAAAAATTATTAAATGGGTGGATTTTAAGATTTTTAAAATTGAATATAATTTTTTCCAAAATTCGAAGCCGAGCAATCACTGATCAGCAGTGTGGTTTTGTATAAGCAAACAATCAGATTTTCATTTTTATTTAGGAGATAATGTCATCAAATCTCATAAAACAAAGATAAAAACGTTTACTGGGAAGCAATATTAACATAGTTTCAATTGAGATATGATTTTAACGTGTTGTTTTCTTGTGTATATGACCTCTCACTCAAACTGAAATCTCTACAGATTTCAGACAGTTCACGACCTCTTAAGAACATTCTCCTGAAAGGACACCTATGCCCGAAATTTCCTGTTCAGTAGGATGATTGCACATTGCTTGACAGTAATTACTACAGTCAAGCCTCCCAACTGCATTAATTTCATACCTTGTCAATAAGAAGCAGCTTTGACAGCTGTATTACTTAAATAAGGTAGTGCAAAAAGTTTAAGCGTATAAAGTAGCTTTCAAGTAGAGATATCACGTAACAATAAAGCACCAGGAAAATGGCGATTTCGAAATCATGACGATTTACTTACTGCGTTGTCTTTTAATAAATGGTAATTAGATTTTGCCTGATCGGAAATGATTTATTTACTTTTTTATTTCCCATTTATTAACTTTTCTTCAAATCTCATTCAAGGAGTTTCTTGAGCTGAATCTTTATAAGCGTACATGTGATTTTATTTTATTTTCAAAATGTTCAGGCAGTCTTTTCTGTCGACATCACAACGGGATAGACTGATGTAGACTTCCTTATTGTCTAGTTAGTTGTGAGGCGTCTGCTGAAAAATGATTAATATAATATGCCGTGTTACGTGGGCAGTTAAATAAGTCCGTACAAAGTCTAAACGGTAGCTTCACTATACCGTTTCACGGCTATATACATTTTTTTTTTAAGGAATCTTTGGAGATTCGCTGACGAAATCATTTTGTATGTAAAAATGTTATTTTGGATGTAAAAATTTCTCAGATAGTTTCCCAAATGAACACGTTATCTCCCTTCCATCCCCACCCCGCTCAGTGGAGACACAGATGAAGAATTTTCATCTCTTCATCTTCCTAACGTAGAAAAGCAAGTGGTCGTGGATATAACCACTTGCCTTTCTACCACAGCCACTTGGCTTTTTTACTTTAGGAAGATGAAGGGATGAAAATTACTCTCCTGTTGTCTCCATTGTGTGGGGTGGGGTGGAGGGGAGAGAACGTGTTCATTTGGGAAATTTTTATGCAAAAGATTTTTACACCTAAAAGAATTTCTTCAACGAATCTCCAAAGATTGTTAGAAAACAGATACAACCGAGGGACGGTATAGTGAAGCCACCGTTTACACTTTGCAAGGATTTATTGAACTACTCACGTAATTTCACGATGCATTTTTTTAATAGGTAGACTGCGCTGTAATGGATATTATCATAACAAATATACTAACACTTCCTATTACTATCAATCCTTCTTTTTTCTCAAGTGCTCTGTTTGAATAGTTAAACTCTCCACAGTTCAACAGAAAAAATATAGTGTATTTGTTTTAATCCCGTGAAAAATATCAAGCTATGTGATCTCGATGAGATTTTTAGAATCTCACAAATTGCAAAAATATCGTAAATTTTTTGGCATTCAGAGTTTAAGAATATCTATTTTTAATTTATGACGTCACATTTTTGACAGCCATAAAAGAAACCCTGGTTAGTTCACCATTTCCTCTTGTTTCTTTTTCCATTCATTTATTAGTATTTATTTTACATCTTAGTTTAGCGTTTCAAAGTAAACTTTCCTTTAAAATATTTCAAAATTCTTGCTGTCTTTAAACTTGAATTGCAAAGTTTTTTATCATTACTTTATTTAAGTCAGTTCAGTTTTGTGCAGATTTTATTGCATACGTACTCAAATATTTCCACTTGAATTTTTATTATTCCAATTTTTATGCCACGTTTTTTTTATTAATCGTATCAGTATATTTAGCTTTATAATCTTAAGGTTATGCTTTACTTTCCCAGAATAGCTAGAGGGTCTCAGACTGTCAAACCAAATCACGTCTAGACATGTCTAATTATTTTTTAATGAGCACAAAGTGACCGTGATAAAACAAACAAAACATTCTGATGAATTCAAATTTTTCAGTCGGAAAACACGCCAAAAAAAATAAATTAATACACTGTCTTAAACGTTCCGTAAAATGATTTTAAATGCTTCTAGAACGTGTTGAGAAAAACAACAAGTAAAAAAAAAATTACACGAGGAAATATTATGTAAGGGCAAAATTGAATTTTTTTAAGGAATATAAACCGACAAAGATACAGAATGTGGCTACTTTAAAGGGGAAAAAATAGAAAAAATAAAAAAATGTGTGGAATGCGGAAGAAAGATCAGAAAATTATAGTTTTGACAGTGTACGAAGTAATTAAATGTAAATAACTTTTTTTATTTTTAATACATACTAATGAAAATAATGAAAAGCGTGTAGGAATGTTTTTGAAAGTGTAGAGAATCTTTTTTCAAAACATGACATAAATGGAATGAAAAATACGAAATAAAAATGTAAAAATGTACAAATAAATCCTTCCGAAAATTGTTCAGAAGCAAAATTTAAAAAGAAAAATTAGAAGAACAACGTTCAAGAGATATTGCATTTTTTACAGAGAAAGTCCACAAAAATATGACTAATGCAAAAATTTAGAACCGCTCGAAAAAAAAAAATTCCTGGAGAAGTCTGATCTTACAAAAATTAGAGCTAATAATTTTTTTTTAATTTATTATAATAATCTGTCTGTATTGAATTTGTTTATTATTATTACTATAATAATATTATTATTATTATTATTATTATTATTCGGTGAAGCGTGTAAGGAATTCATTAGCATGCAAGTAAGCACCAAAAAGGCAAAATAGCATATAAAATTAGAAACACAACAAAGTCACACACATATGTTTAATATACCTATATAATGTTAAATGTGATAAAGAACTATCTAATGAAGTTATAAAACTTAATATGTTTATCTGGGCGAAGCCAATAGAAATATTTTGATTACTTAGAAAACCTTTAAATAAGCTATTTTATTTCAAATTAGTATTTCGGTAGACAATTTTGTAAACTCTTTGTGGTTAATGGAAATACAAGGTTATGTTATACTTAACATTATTATTATTATTACCTTTGATGTATATTTTAGAGATTTGAGGTTTGAGACCTTATTTCTCTAATACAATTAATCTATAAATCATGGTAATGATTTATAATAATAACTGTAGGCACTTTAATCCCCTCTAACAAAAATGAAACATTTAACTAGAGTCACACCCAGGAGCTGGGCGGGCTGGCGGCTGCTAGGGATGCATCTCTCAAGGAGGTGCGGGGGTTACCATTTGCAGACTTTGTGCTATCTCTTCTGCTATAAAATACGTCTTTGTGGTACAAAACTCAAATTTTGCCAGGGGTTCTTTTGACATTAAGTAAGACTCTACATTTAGCCAAAATCAGCGAAATATTGTGGTAAATTTTACCGTGATGAAATCAAAACATTTAAAAACATCAAAAATATTTTAGTACTAAGAGTAACAGAAAACAATTGTGCGTATAAAGTTTCATGAAATAATGAAAATGTGTATGCACCGAAGTTCCTTTAGATTTTAAAAATAAATTTACCAACAGAAATCAAGTTTGCAAAAGCAAAAATTTTTTAATTAAAAAAAACTAGCTGAATACAGGAATTTTACTTACCTTTTTATTGTACATTATTTTTTCCTTAATATAAAATATCATATGAAGAATCAATTCTTATTTATCACGAATTTTAAATGATATTTTCTCGAATTTGCATGTTTTTCCTACTTTCATTAATGCTATTCTTCAAAAATATCCTTAATTTAAGATACAAGTTTTTCTTAGTATTTATATAAAATGGTCCAATTGAATGGACTCAATGAAATTTGAGTGAAATAATAATAATTATTTATATACAAATTTAAGGTTATTTATTGCTTTACAGTTGATTCTTGATTAAATTTAAATTATAATTATTAATTCATTTCAGTTATTAACCTATATTGCTATAAAACAAAACAAAATTATTCGCAAATGATTTTTGATAATATGCGAAATTTTGTACCGTTCAAAAAATGTCAAAGTTCTCACATTTTATAAAAAAAATTATAAAAAGACTATTCATATTATATTTCATAAACCATTAAATAGTTACTATAGGTTCAAAAATTCGTATTTAAGCAGAAAATATACATTCTCGTTCCGGTAAAACATAAAATTTCGAATTTGACTATTTAAAAGCAATTTATTATTATTGTTTCATGCGTTATTCATAGAACCAGTTGTTTGTTTAAATAAATATTCATACTCAGTATTCCAACATTGTTTTATTTACATGTATTTATTTTAAAATACAGAAACGAGTTAATATGATTTTTTCTAGTAAAAAGAATACAATTATATCCTCTGAAACGTCTTTATAGGATATAATTGTATTCTTTTTACTAGAATACAATTATATCCTAAGTCATGTTAAATTTATTTTCTATTTCAGATAAAGTTATCTGTAAAATAATATGTTTAAAAGAAATTCTCAATTTAAAAAGCAAATATACAACATCTTTTCAGAATATATAATTTTGCATTACTGGAATGCAAATATTAAAACTGAAAGTACATCTTCTATTTTCATATTATTAAGTATTGAAACTGTAGTATATTTGCTTCTTAAAATTCTTAACTTCTTTATTTTTATTTGCTTTTGTGTATAGTGAAATGTAAAACTAAAAGATCTTTTGGCCTTTTATTTTCTTTAAATATTTTTTTTCTTCGATTCCAGATATGTTACTGCTATAGTTTATTCTTCTTCTGTTTGTTCACTTAAGTTTCAAATTGCAAAAATAATGATAATTTAGTGAATTACATGACATACTTTTGTTTTTTAGAGATGTATAATTTAACTCTGTAATTTTAGAGATGTATAATTTAACTTTAATATTAATTAGTTTTTAAGCATAAAATGAATAGTCTACGGTATTCTGTGTACAAGAGTAGTTTAAGTTAATTTCTTTAGGGAAGATTCGTTACCCCCCCCCCGCACACACACACACACACACGCGCGCACGCACGCACACATTTCAAAATTGTCAAGTATAGCTTAAGGTAAGTTTTATGAAATATAAATCGCTTTAAAATCCTTCTTAAGGAGTAACCTTTGCTCCTTTCTTTTAAATCAAAACATTTTGTTTCGGTAAAATAAAATGACAAAAACGCTTTTACCAAGCCATCTTATTAAAATTGCGATTTAAATTTCACTCTGTTAAAAAAAAATGGAAACGGTAAGTGGCAACAAATTTAGTATGTTTGCATATATAAATTCTATGAAGCATTTTAAATGGCTCTTTTGCTGATAGGTTATTTTATTTCATGTTTTTTTTTTCATATTACACGTATTCTCAATTCATTTTTTGACTTTTTATACTGCCTCTTGCCCAAACGTTCTGTTCTCTTCACGAGTAAATAGAAGAATAAGCAAAATAGCCTTCAAAAATTCTCCAGAAACGCATATTTATAAGAAGGCTATATACCTTCACAACCGGCATAATTAATTATTATCTGGTTTACTATTTACCCATTTTGAATACAATTACAAAATTTTGGAACTACAAGAATCATCATTTTTATTAGAGTCCATGTATCATCATTGGTTCTTATATTTCTGACACACCTTATACCTTCCTGAGGTGGAGTATAATTCTGACATAAAAGGAGCTAAACTTAGATTCTTCTTCACGCTTGTCAATCTTACTTACTTAGAACGGAACTAAGACAAAGGTAACTTGTTTTCGAAAATCATTTCGCTTGGTGTTGAAGACTTCTTTATGCATGACATGTTTATTATTTAAAAAAGTAATCTGCTATGATCTAGCAGCCCTGTATGCATTATCGTCAAAATGTTAAGTAAAAATAACCTGCGTCTGTTGTAGTTATTTTCTGGTGCCTTTAAATGATCATTGAACAGTTTGTCAGAAAAATATTAGGAGCTATCAATAATTTTTGTAATCTCCTTGAGAACAAGGTCAGTTTTAAGATCTTGCTATTTAAATTGCAAATATAAGATGCTCTATATTTTAAGAGCAATGTTCGTCATTTCAAAACCATTTAATTTATAAACTGATTAAGAATCTCATACTTTTATTACTTTGATGAATGTACAGATTAGATTATGCATCTACATTAATAGTTAAAACATTCGTACTTATAAAAACTCATAAAAACTAATTTGTTCAAAAGCTGAATAATTAGTGTGCAGCAATATCAATGATTAAGTAATAACTAATCATGCCTCAGATGCATAAAACTAAAACGATTATAGTTCCAAATCCTTACAATTTCACTATGTTGTTATTTAAATACTTATAATGGCATATTCCGACACTAGTATTTTAACACGAGACGAGATTTGGAACTAAAACAATAAATCTACAACTATGCAAGCAACCCTACGAAAAGGGGCTGTCCCATTTCAAAATACTCGACTGATAAACTTGACAGGTCACGGAAACATTCTTTAGTCTGAAAGGAAAGTTAAACGTCACCTTGAAAATGAATCATTAATATTGATAGATAGACTCGATTTTCTAAGTATTATCTAAGTTTTAAAATGACTTACGTTTTCGCAAAGCTCTGCACGTTAACTTTATTTATTTAGTGAAAGGAATTTACGATTTAGATTTTTTTATTAATTAATTTCACTGTATTTGTATAATAGTTTTGTGTGAACCATTTTCTAATCTTTCTTTTTTTTCTATTTAACGTTACAATTTATATTTTGCTACTTTGTAACTTAATATTTTTTAACGAGGCATTGTCAGGAATAGTTTGGTCGTTATAGATCATGCACGCGCATTACGCATACCTATATTAAACATGTTTATATATTCGCGAAAGAATTATCTTCGTATGAAAATTTAAGAATCTGCAATATTTCTCCATGTTTATTGTCAAAATTTTGTTTGTTCTATTGACTTTCAGCACCTCTATTTTTTTTCATTTTACGAAAAAGAATTTTAAAAATGAAATTTTAAAAATTTATCTAAGAAATCTCTTAAACTCTTATACAAGCATTACATTAGCTGGCGAAAAGTATCCGGACTCTCCCCCCTAAATAAGTGGATCTGGCAAGTGGCGTAGCTTTATGCTTAACTAAAACTATGAATGTTTTGGTAGTTACTTGTCAGGACACATTTATGCGTTTGTGAGACACTAAGTCAAAGAAAATTTGTGACTGATCGTGGCAGTATAATGAAATGCCACCTTAGTGAAAAATCAGTTCGTGAAATTTTGGATACTTCACAGAAGCCAAAATCCATTGAGTGATGTAATTGTGAAGTGGAAACTTCACGGCTGTGAAACTGCAAGGCTGTCCGAAATGGCTGTCCGCATCATTCAGTGGACGCATTCGTAAAACTCTGAAAAGGGTAGAGAAACAAAATTGCAAGTCCTCATTGGTTGAAATCACTCAGGAGTTCCAAAGTTCAACAGGCGTTAGTGGTAGCAGCAGGGGTGTTCGTCGAGAGTTAACAATATGACTCTTTAACGCGTAGTGTGCCCGCTCTGGGAACAATAAACTCTGACGTTTTGACTGTTGCCAATCACGAAGAATAGATTTGATTTCTATAAAAATAGTTGCGGGTGACATAGCTCCACGAGAATACTTTACTTGTCATTTCCCGTAAAAAAATTGTCACGATTATATTTAACAGCACTGACATCTGCTGAAAAATGGAAAAATGCGAGAACAGCTGGATAGATTGCCCAATGCTGAAAGTAGGGTAGCCGTTGCCATCGGTCGACTTAACTACCAGCAAGATGGCAGACGATCGAAACGTTCATCGTATTAAATAAGCGAGGAGGTAAAAGAGGTATCACTTACCTCCTTCAAAGGCGTAAGTCCGTTTAACTCCTCCGTCATCCCGCTAAATTAGCTGGAACGAAAACTGGAATACACGACATTATTAATTGTATATATTTTAGTTTCGTGCTCTTGAATGAGTACAATATATTTATTTTCTGTCTAGGTTATACAATATACATTTTAAGAGGAATATCATGTTTACAAAGATTGAATTTTTGCTGGTCGGGATGTCGACCGCTTAGCAGCAGCGCATGGAAGAGAGTGACTTGAAAGTACAGCATGCATGCGTTCTTGCCCCCACGGTGGCCAGGGGCCCCATAGCACGTGTTAAGTAAGGGGCCCTCGTTTGGGTAATTATCACATGCAGATCCATACATCTACATGTGCGGACATCGACGCGTGCAGGAGAAATTGGGTCAGGGAAAGAGTTCGAAAGTTTCATAGTTTTATATTTCCCAACACTCCTGCCTAAAACTTGAAACGTTCAATAATCGTTCAAAATGACAGTTCTATGTCCTATAAAGCTCCTTCGTGGAAGAGCTTTTGTCAGGATGTCTGCAGTCATTGAGTCAGTGGGGACGTATTGAAAAGTTATCACCTTGTCTTCTACCAAATGTTTGAGAAGATGGTATCTCAGGTCTATATGTTTTGTTTTGTGATGATGTCTGTCTGATTTGGCCAATTTAATGCACGATTGGTTGTCTTCAAACACGGTCACTGGATAGTCTTGCGGCATGTCCAGTTCCTTTAGTAGATTTATTAGCCACGCAATTTCTTGTGCAGCACTGGCAGCAGAGACGTATTCCGCCTCAGCTGATGACAATGTCACGCACAGCAGTTTCTTGGAAACCCAGTAAATAGGATTATTTCCTAGCATAAATAGATTTCCAGAGATGGATTTTCGATCTGCTGGATCGTTGGCCCAATCTGCATCTGCGTAAACTTTTAGGACAGGTTCCTCAAAATTTGTAAAAGTCAGTTTAAGGTCAATTGTTGTCTTGAGGTATCTGATGGTTCTTTTGACGGCTTCCCAATCTTTCGCTCTGGGATTTTGATTTCTTCGGCTTAAGATGTTCACAGCGGCACTTATATCTGGTCTAGATATGGTGGAAATATATAGTAGTGCACCTACAGCCTGTCTGTATTTAGTGTTGTTTGGCAAGAGATTTTCGTCATCTAGTGTTTTAATGTAGCCTGGCTCCATGGGTGTTTCTGTTGGTTTTGAGTTTTCTAAGCTGAATTTAGTTATTAGTTCTTGAATTTTGTTAGTTTGATCAAGTGTCATTGTGTTTTTATTTGGTAGATTTATGTTTATGCCTAAGTAGTATTTGGCTTCGCCTAAATCAGTTACAGGGTATTCGCTCTTTAATTTATTTATGAGTTTGTCAATGTTTTGATCTTCTCCTGTGATTAGTAGATCATCTACATAAACAATAACATATGTCGTTTTGTTATTTACTGTTTGTTTATACATGCATTTGTCAACCGAGCTCTGTTGAAAGCCGAATTTGGTTAGAGATTGGTGGATTTTTAAGTTCCAAGCTCTAGCAGCTTGTTTCAGCCCATATATTGCCTTTTTAAGTTTACAAACTTTGTGTTCCTCTCCGGGGATTGCATGCCCTTCGGGCTGATGCATATACACTTCTTCCTCTAATTCTCCGTGTAAAAATGCAGTTTTTATATCGATATGTCTAAGACTTAAATTTTTATATACAGCCATTGCCAAAAAACTCCTTATCGTTGTATGAGACGCAACAGGTGCAAAGGTCTCGTCATAGTCTACTCCGTATTTTTGGGAGAAACCTTTGGCAACAAGCCTTGCTTTGTATTTTTCTACTGAGCCTTGACTATTATATTTTAATTTAAAAGCCCATTTGCATCCAACAACTTTTGTTCCAGGGGGGCTACAACTAAATCCCATGTGTCATTATCATGAAGTGAATTTATTTCGTCTAGTGTTGCGTTTACCCATTTTTCCTTCTCCACGGGGTTTTCCATTTTTTGAATTTCATCCCAACTTTTAGGTTCTACTATCCTGGTATTATTTATTACATATGCAAATCTATCAGGAGGAACGTCTTTATTACTCCTCTCTGATCTGCGAGGATAATTTTGTGTACCATTTGAGTTAGCAGGAATATTATTTGGATTTTGTACATTGTCGCCGGCGCTATCTAATTCAACACCGATCAATTGCTGTATAGGTTGAGGATTACCGCTGTTTGATTTTCCTTCCCCGTTATGTGATTCATCATTTTTAATTATTTCCTGATTTCTGTCTTCTAGGAATTTGACTGTTCTACTTATAATTACATTTCTACCGTTGGTACAAATTCTATATCCCTTACTCCTATTATCATAACCTACGAATATCCCTTCTGTAGCGGTGTTGTCAAGTTTTCCTCTATGTAATTTTTGAATATATGCAAATGCGCGACAACCGAACGTTTTAATATTTGATAGATCTGGTTTACGACCAGTCCATTTCTCATTGGGAGTGGAATCACAGGATTGTGTAGGGAGCCTATTTTGCAAATACGTCGCAGTGTTAATGGTTTCCCCCCAAAAGGAGTTAGGTAAATCACCCTCCTTAAGGAGACACCGACACATCTCCATCAAGGTGCGATTTTTGCGTTCCGCAACCCCGTTCTGAGGTGCAGAGTACGGAACTGTCAGTTGGTGATCTATTCCCTCTCTCTTCATATATTCATCAAATTCTTTCCCTATGTACTCCCCTCCGTTATCGGAACGGATTGCCTGCACTTTTCTTCCAAACTTATTTGCGGTCATTGCCACATACTCCTTAAATTTAGAGAAAACTTCATGTTTATTTTTTAATAGATATATTACAGTAAACCGGCTAAAGTCATCTATGAAGGTCAAAAAATAGTATTTCCCACCAATTGTTGGGGTTTGCATTGGTCCACAGAGGTCAGTGTGTACCAATTCTATCGCCTTTGTGGCTCTGAAACTCGCAATTTTTGGATATGGACTATCAGAAAGTTTCGACATAATACAGGTTTCACATACATTATCCTGTTTACATTCATCTATTTCAATCCCTATAGCCAAATCTTTATTCACTAATTCTTTTATATGATTGACATTTCTATGACCCAATCTTTTATGCCATTTATATATACAATTTTTATTTTCACATACGTTAACTAAGTTTGCGGTGTGGTATGCGGCATTGTTTATATTACACTCATACAAATTATTATTTACATAACCTTCAATATAAGTTTTATCCCCATGTATAATTTCACACTTGTTTTTGTCAAATACCACCGTACAACCGTTCTCAGTTGCCCTTTTTACAGACAGTAAATTTGCTTCGATTTCGGGTACAAATAGAACATTACGCAGTGTAATTTTATTAATCTCTCCTCCCGATGTTTTTGCCTTGAATTCTATGTCTCCTGACCCGTAGGAGGTCAACGATTTTCCGTTAGCAATTACAACATCGCTTATATTGGTGTCATTTATTCTAGTGAATAAATTTTTATTATTTGAAATGTGTGATGAACTGCCAGAGTCTATTATCCACCTTTTACCTGGACTTCCAGCTAATAGTGCTAAATTTTTAAATTTAGATGCGGTGTCACTAGCTCTATCTGTATAATTTCGGTTCGACTCTTCCTCAAATCTGTGTCTATCGTTTGATTCAAAGCATGGTGATGAATTAGCTTGTTTGGATGTGAAATTTTGATTTTTGTATCTTGTGTTATTGTTCTGTAATTTCTTAAGGTGCCAGCATTCTAATTTTGTGTGATTTTTCATTTTACAGTGTGAACAATATTTAGTTTCTCGTCTATAATTGTTGTTGTGTTTTTTGTTTGTTTGAAATGCTTTAGTAAAATTTTCAGACGGTCGGCTATTCTCAATACGTCTGTTGTATTCATCTATTAGCTTGCTTCTAATAAACTCCGGATTTAATTCCTCTTCAGGTCTCGCTTCTAGTGCCGTTATCAGCGTGTCATAGCTCTCCGGCAGGGAACATAAAAACAACGCCGATATGTGAGAGTCACTGATCTTTTCCCCTATGGCCTTTAACCTCTCAACCAGTTCGAGTATTTTAGTCGTATGCTCTAGCATATTTCCTCTCTCGTCAAGTTTTGTGCTATATAATTTTCTCAATAGATACAGCTTGCTAGAGAGGTTACACCTTTCGTGTACGGTCCTCAGAGCTTCCCATGTAGCCTTTGCGGTTGTGAGATTTTTCACATGTACTATTTGGGAATCTTCAATGAATAAATTGATTAAGGCTCTAGCCTTGTTATCTTTCTTTCGCCATGTATCGGTTATTGGCGTTGGCGGTTCATCTGTTAAGAGATCATTAAGATCTTCTTTTATCAACAGCATCTCCAATTTGAATTTCCAGTTTGAATAATTATGTTGGTTTAATTTCTCAACCACTTGGCTTTCTTTAAATGAAGCCATATTAATTTTTTTGTTTCACAATGTCCTCAGAAATTTTAATATTCTTTCAAGGCACTGAGACTATTCAGTCTCATAATCTATTAAATAAGCGAGGAGGTAAAAGAGGTATCACTTACCTCCTTCAAAGGCGTAAGTCCGTTTAACTCCTCCGTCATCCCGCTAAATTAGCTGGAACGAAAACTGGAATACACGACATTATTAATTGTATATATTTTAGTTTCGTGCTCTTGAATGAGTACAATATATTTATTTTCCGTCTAGGTTATACAATATACATTTTAAGAGGAATATCATGTTTACAAAGATTGAATTTTTGCTGGTCGGGATGTCGACCGCTTAGCAGCAGCGCATGGAAGAGAGTGACTTGAAAGTACAGCATGCATGCGTTCTTGCCCCCACGGTTGCCAGGGGCCCCATAGCACGTGTTAAGTAAGGGGCCCTCGTTTGGGTAATTATCACATGCAGATCCATACATCTACATGTACGGACATCGACGCGTGCAGGAGAAATTGGGTCAGGGAAAGAGTTCGAAAGTTTCATAGTTTTATATTTCCCAACACATCGCGTGCCACAGATCTAGAGACCCCTTTTTGAAGACAGCTGGATTAACGACAGCTGGACGACAGCTAATCGAGTCGGACAGCCAGCTGTCCGACTCGATTATGATAATATTAGGCTATAATGAATGTTAATGCAGAAAAACTAACTTTACAAGGACCACTGGGAAAATCGCTCCAAAATGACCAAACTGTCGACAAGCTTGGCGCCAAAAATAAGTCCCCAAAAGTGAAGTTACCGAAGGCCTAGGACCAATACTTGAGGATAATTCTAGAAATTGATATAGAAATCAATGGGGAAACCCAAATCACCGTATCTCTGGTTCTAGTTGACCGATTTTGATGCAACAAAAAGCAAAATTTAACTATTTGACGCGTAGAATACGAATTTTGAACTATTTTATACCCCAGAACAGAGGGTTGCCCCCAAAATTCGTAACATTGCCCCTTCACAAGGACTGCACGTCCTGGGCAGTACAATCCCCAGTTAGGAGGTCACACAAATATCTACAGTGTCTAACCTTTAACAAGGTCTTAACAACATAATTTAAGCAAGAACTCAATAACATTTTAAGCAAATACACACTAAATACACAATAATAACACTTTAGATTAGAATCAAGTTCCAAAAACTGCTGATAATATTGATTCTAATATGCAGTGGTTTTCTTTTCTAAGATCTCGTAAATACAAAACAGTTTTTTTCTTTTTTAAATACCTTTATTAAGGCATTTTGCGAACGGAAGAGCAAATTATACGGGAATGTGCCACTTAAAGGCTGATGTCACTTGTTAAATCAGAAATGCTTGCTTAAAAACGTGATGCGTGTTTTTACCTAGAATAAACCGTGTTCTTCAGCTGTTTCATGCTAGATTTAGCGCGGGATTTCGTAATGTTGACCAGGCAAATTTTGTTGCAGGGTTTCGAAATGTTGAACTGGCCAGGTCTCTATAAGGCCATTGGCCTGTGGATGATAAGCTGCACTATGATTTCTTTTTATTCCAAATAAATGTAAAAGAGAATTAAACAAGCAAGATTCAAATTGCCGACCCTGGTCGGTTGTAATAGTTGTGGGCACGCCAAACCTTGCTACCCAGTTTTTGTAAAACGCTGTAGCAACAGTGTGGCTGGCTATTAGTTACAAGTACTGCTTCAACCCAACGTGTAAATCTGTCGATCATTGTAACTAAATATTTGAAATTTTTGTTTACGGGTAAGGTCTAAATCTGTGTGTACGTCGTAAAATCTATCTCTTGGAACAGTATAATTCTGTATTGGGGTTTTTGTATGTCTTTGCGTCTTAGTCAACTGACAAGGATCAACATTTTGTCCAAGTCCGCGTATCCTTTTGTATGCTAGGCCAAAAAAAAAAAACGAGAACTCAGCAATTTAGCTGTGGCCCTCATACCTGGGTGAGACAAGTTATGTAAATTGTTAAATACTTTTTTTCGAAAGGATTCTGGAATATACGGACGACTTTTGTCTGTAGATACCTCACAGTACAAGGGAGTTTGAGTTTCTGGAATTGTCATTCGTTTAAATACTAATTTAGTGTGTGTACTGATTAGTTTTTCAAGTTCTTTATTGCCCTCTTGTGCCTTTGCGATTGCTGAGTAATCTAATGTACTCAGGAAGGTAATGGATTCGACTCTAGAAAAGAAATTAGCAGGGATATTGTCGCATCCCGGGTTGTAGCGAATATCCGTAACCGATGCTAACTAACCGTTGTAGTCTAGGTGTCTCAGTTGCCGAGGAGACCATTTATCACCCTTCTGATTAAAGGCGAAGGTGAGGGGGTTTATGATCCGTGAAAACCGTAAAAACACGGCCCTCGAGGAAGTGCTTAAAATACTTGATAGAGTGCGTATGTGCGTAGATAACGATAGCAATGTGTGTATTCACGCTTGCACACAACTTTTCCCAACATAACACTTTATTAAAACTAAAACATAAAACAGATAAAACACAAACTGGCATCTTGTGCCGAATACAAAAAGGGGACTATACCCCGGGCGTAGTAACTCGCTACATGCGTAGATTTCTAGTTACAGACCTTATATAGTGTTGCTCAAGTAGCACATTTGCATACATCTGCTTTAGTATAAATCTGCTTTCGTGGAAAAACTGGCCTGGTTGCGAAAACCCTCTCGTGCATTCAAGTCGACTCTCTTGGAGACTCGTGTCCAGGAGGTGGAGAGGGACATAACGCAAAGTGCTGCCGCCGCAGTACCCCCCCTCGTAGTGGAAACATACTTGCAGACATTCTGGGGGTTTTCTCCTGCTGGCCAGGCAAATTTTGCTGCGGGGGTTTGTAATGTTGACCAGGCAGATTTTGCTGCGGGAGTTCGTAATGTTGACCAGGCAAATTTTGCGGCGGGATTTCGTAATGTTTACCAGGCAAATTTTGTTGCGGGATTTTGTAATGTTGACCAGGCTAATTTTGTTGCAGGGTTTCGAAATGTTGAACAGGCCAGTTCTCTATAAGGCCATATGCCTGTGGATGATAAGCTGCACTACGATTTCTTTTTATTCCAAATAAATGTAAAAGAGAATTAAACAAGCAAGATTCAAATTGCTGACCCTGGTTGGTTGTAATAGTTGTGGGCACGCCAAACCTTGCTACCCAGTTTTTGTAAAGCGCTGTAGCAACAGTGTGGCTGGCTATTAGTTACAAGTACTGCTTCAACCCAACGTGTAAATCTGTCGATCATTGTAACTAAATATTTGAAATTTTTGTTTACGGGTAAGGGACCGACTAAATCTATGTGTACGTGGTCAAATCTATCTCTTGGAACAGTATAATTCTGTATTGGGTTTTTTGTATGTCTTTGCGTCTTAGTGAACTGACAAGGATCAACATTTTGTCCAAGTCCGCGAATCCTTTTGTATGCCAGGCCAAAAAAAAAACGAGAACTCAGCAACTTAGCTGATCTATAACTTGTGTCACCCAGGTATGATGGCCCTCATACCTGGGTGAGACAAGTTATGTAAATTGTTAAATACTTTCTTTCGAAAGGATTCTGGAATATACGGATGACTTTTGTCTGTAGATACCTCACAATACAAGGGAGTTTGAGTTTCTGGAATTGTCATTCGTCTAAATACTAATTTAGTGTGTGTACTGATTAGCTTTTCAAGTTCTTTATCGCCCTCTTGTGCCTTTGCGATTGCTGAGTAATCTAATGTACTCAGGAAGGTAATGGATTCGACTCTAGAAAAGAAATCGGCAGGGATATTGTCGCGTCCCGGGTTGTAGCGAATATCCGTACTAAACTGACCGATGTAGTCTAGGTGTCTCAGTTGCCGAGGAGACCATTTATCTCCCTTCTGATTAAAGGCGAAGGTGAGGGGTTTTTGATCCGTGAGAACCGTAAAAACACAGCCCTCGAGGAAGTGCTTAAAATACTTGATAGATGCGTAGATAGCGTATGTGCATAGATAGCGATAGCAATGTGTGTATTCACGCTTGCACACAACTTTTCCCAACATAACACTTTATTAAAACTAAAACATAAAACAGATAAAAAAAACTGGCACCTTGTGCCGAATACAAAAAGGGGACTATACCCCAGGCGTAGTAACTCGCTACTTGCGTAGTTTCTAGTTACTGACCTTATATAGTGTTGCTCAAGTAGCACATTTGCATACATCTGCTTTAGTATAAATCTGCTTTCGTGGAAAAACTGGCCTGGTTGCGAAAACCCTCTCGTGCATTCAAGTCGACTCTCTTGGAGACTCGTGTCCAGGAAGTGGAGAGGGACATAACACAAAGTGCTGCCGCCGCAGTACCCCCCTCGTAGTGGAAACGTACTTGCAGACATTCTGGGGGTTTGCTCCTGCTGGCCAGGCAACTTTTGCTGCGGGGGTTTGTAATGTTGACCAGGCAAATTTTGCTGCGGGAGTTCGTAATGTTGACCAGGCAAATTGAAATGCGGGGGTTCGTAATGTTGACCAGGCAAATTTTGCTGCGGGATTTCGTAATGTTTACCAGGCAAATTTTGTTGCGGGATTTTGTAATGTTGACCAGGCAAATTTTGTTGCAGGGTTTCGAAATGTTGAACAGGCCAGTTCTCTATAAGGCCATTGGCCTGTGGATGATAAGCTGCACTACGATTTCTTTTTATTCCAAATAAATATAAAAGAGAATTAAACAAGCAAGATTCAAATTGCCGACCCTGGTCGGTTGTAATAGTTGTGGGCACGCCAAACCTTGCTACCCAGTTTTTGTAAAACGCTGTAGCAACAGTGTGGCTGGCTATTAGTTACAAGTACTGCTTCAACCCAACGTGTAAATCTGTCGATCATCGTAACTAAATATTTGAAATTTTTGTTTACGGGTAAGGGACCGACTAAATCTATGTGTACGTGGTCAAATCTATCTATTGGAACAGTATAATTCTGTAGTGGGTTTTTGTATGTCTTTGCGTCTTAGTCAACTGACAAGGATCAACATTTTGTCCAAGTCCGCGAATCCTTTTGTATGCCAGGCCAAAAAAAAAAACGAGAACTCAGCAACTTAGCTGTGGCCCTCATACCTGGGTGAGACAAGTTATGTAAATTGTTAAATACTTTCTTTCGAAAGGATTCTGGAATATACGGACGACTTTTGTCTGTAGATACCTCACTGTACAAGGGAGTTTGAGTTTCTGGAATTGTCATTCGTCTAAATACTAATTTAGTGTGTGTACTGATTAGTTTTTCAAGTTCTTTATTGCCCTCTTGTGCCTTTGCGATTGCTGAGTAATCTAATGTACTCAGGAAGGTAATGGATTCGACTCTAGAAAAGAAATCAGCAGGGATATTGTCGCATCCCGGGTTGTAGCGAATATCCGTAACCGATGCTAACTAACCGTTGTAGTCTAGGTGTCTCAGTTGCCGAGTAGACCATTTATCACTGTGTGCTCCCTGATACTAATAAACACCACAAAAAGTTAAAGCTTGAACACACATTTATTTTAACAAAAACATTAATAGATACAAATACCTTGCACTGGACTTTAGTGCTTTCAAAAAACAAAACTGAATACTGATGCATTAGCAAAGTTCCTTATATATGTGCATTAACCAATAATAGATTGCCATGTCATCATCCAATCACAGGTTGCCATGTCATCCAATCAGAACAAGCCTAATGATATTTGCATAAACACTGAGCAGTGGGCTTAGTGGAACAATTAAATATATAAAAAAAAAAAAAAATTAATTATTGACAAGTGGTTGTTTATAAATAAAAGGGGGTTATAAAATTACAATTAAAAAAGTTATGATTTAATATGACATTTAAAACTAGAAAGTTCAGTTGCAGTGAAGCAATAAAATACTAACTTTAGCTGAACTGTAACTTTAACTTGAAGTGGAACTTTAATGTGTGCTTCAATAAGGGTTTGTTTACATCTTTGAGGAAGGCTTACTTATGCATTTTAAGTTGTAAATTAAGTTTTAAGAAATATAATTATGTTTTACTAGATTGATATTTGCTTTTAAAGATATTATTTGAAAATGAAATAAAGGTTTGGGAAACATAAAAGAAATGTGTTAACCAACACAATGCCCCTCTTTCCCAAACATACTATAATCTAAATCTCTAAAGGATTTTTTTTTTTTTTTTTTTTCCTCTCTCTCTTCCTAATTTAGGAAACATTAAATGAATACATACAATTTAATTAAGTAAAAATGATCTTAAATATTCAAAACGACTCCTCTTGAGAGGTTTTGTTAATAAATCTGCAATATTGCAAACACTTCTTATATGTTTAATATGAAACAGTCCTTGTTCATAAAGTTCTCTAACAAACAAGTATCTTAAATCAATGTATCTATTTCTTATATTCTGAAGTCTATGTTTCGTAAACTGGATTGCTGCCGAGCTGTCACAATTGATGACGGGTTTTTCGAGTTGGAATCCATACCTGGCTTGTAATTGTGATAACACTGAACATATATACTTGACTTCCTTAGCAGCTTCTGACACACTTATGAATTCCGCTTCCATTGGACTCTGCGCAACACAAGTTTGTTTAGCAACTCTCCATGTAAAAGGCATTCCAGCAAAAAACATGCAATAACCTGACCAGGAGTGTCTATGAGAAGGATCACTTGCCCAATTAGCATCCACGTAAACTGTAAGTTGGAAAGGGAGATTATTAGACAAGTATTCAATGTGTAAATCTTTGGTTGAAGCAAGGTAATGCAATATGCCCTTTAATTTTTCCCAATGAGATCTAGCTGGATTTTCACAAAATTGAGATAGCGATGCAACGCTAAAAGCAATATCGGGTCGTGATCTAGATGCTATGTACATTAGACATCCTAAAAGATTTCGATAAGGCAACTTTTGCATTAAAGCCTTTTCTTGATTTGATTTGGGACATTCAGTCTTGTTGGGAACTATGCCTGGAGCTAGAGGTATATAAGTTTTAAAAAAAACATTACAATTAAATCTTCTTACACATTTTGTAATGTAGTCCGATTGACTAATAAATGCTCCTTTATCTGTGCAATTAAATTTAACCCCTAAAAGCTGGTCAATTGGACCAAGGTCCTTAACATCATAAATGTTCTTAATTAATTTAACTACTTCCTGCAGTGTTTCTTCATTTTTAGCATATATTGGGATATCATCCACATAAACTTGAACAATTGCTCTATTTTGATAGTTATATACACATACTATCCCCGGTATTTCTTCAAATCCCGCTGTTAGCAGCTTTTGATGCAACTCATTATACCAACATCTTCCACTTTGATGAAGCCCATAAATGGACTTATGAAGTTTTAAAACATAAGTTTCCTTACCTCTGACTTCGTAACCTGTTGGTTGTTTCATATATAGATCTTTATCAATATCACCATATAGATAAGCACTTTTCACATCAAGTATGCAGTGATTCCAACCTAGCAATATACTATAAATAAAAGAATAAATAATCGAATTAATATGAAGTTAGTTACAGGGCTATACGTTTCTTCATAATCTCTTCCTTCATACTGCTTATTGCCCAATGCCACAAGCCTTGCTTTATAGTTTGCTACATGTCCCTCACTGTTCCTTTTGATTGTAAAAACCCATCTAGACCCTATTACTTTAACATCTGGGGGTTTCTGAATAAGTGACCACACTTTACGTTCTTTCATGGTTTTTATCTCTGCATCCATTGCGTTTTGCCATTTATCTGCTTCCGGCAACATCTTAGCTTGAGCAACCGACTTTGGTATTTGTATATCTGTGCAATACATTTCCCCTAATACTTCTCCACATGCACATTCATCTTCATTTAATACTTCAGAATCCTTACTTGTTTCCTCTTTCTCGTCATTATCGACAACTGCCTTTTCCATCTCTAATGTGTGCTCGGATTTATCATTAGTTGAAAAGTTAAAGTCCTCAATATCGTAATTTAGATTGTGTTCCTGACAATATTTATCTGCTTTGCTTCTGAGAGTCGTTCCATCAGATGTTATGTAATAAATATCAAGTCTTCCTTTGCTAGCCCCATGTTTCCTTTCCTTCCAAATTCTTGTAAAAGAAATTTTGTCATCGGAACCGTTTTCACTTGATGAGGTTTCTGGATCACTGTGCGGCATAGTCTCACTACTTTCTCTACTAGAAGTACTAGGCTGAGGATTTGCATCTATCTCATCTATTTCCCAATTTATTCTATGGTTTAATTTTTGAAGCATATTGGTTTCTACTGGCATAACCTCGTTTCCCATCTTATTTTCATCAAAAGTCACATTTCTAGATTCTATAATAGAGTTTTCGCTCGGAAACCAAATCCTGTAACCACTTGTTCCCAATCCATAACCAACAAATATACCTTTTTTCCCTCTTGGTTGAAATTTATTTCTTTTGTTAGGGGGTTGGTGAACGTAGGCTATACAGCCCAGTCTCTTTAAATGTTTGACATTTGGCTTTCTGCCATACCACCTCTGAAATGGAATGCATTGAATAGTCTTATGCAATGTACGATTCCTAAGGTAGTTAATAACCATTACTGCTTCTATCCAATGATAATCTGGTAATTTAGTGGATTGAAAATAACTCCTAACACCTTCTAAAAGTGTCCTGTTATATCTTTCAGCGACCCCATTCATCTGCGGTGAATATACACTTGTTCTTTCATGTTTAATTCCCAATTCTCTTAATACATTAAAAATTCTTTGATTACAATACTCTAGGCCATTATCACTCCTAATCACCTTAACTTTCTTATTTGTTTGTCTTTCTACCAGAGTTATAAATTCTTTAAGTTTAGGAAATACTTCATCTTTTGTTTTTAGGGGGAAACAAAATGCACGCCTACTAAAGTCATCTATAAATGTTAAAATATATCTGTATCCTTTCATTGATGTTACTGGGGCTGGACCCCATACATCAGTATGTACCAGTTCTAATAATTTCGATGATCTAATTTCTGGTAGCCTAGGATGACTACACTGAGTACTTTTAGCCAATTTACATGCTTCACATATATGTTCTCGACCACTTAATTTTGTAATACCATTTACCATCATCTTTTGAACCATTTCTCTTAATATACTAGTATTACAATGTCCATAGCGCTCATGCCACATCATTAGAGAATTATGGTCAAGTGAAAAACATTGTTCACTCTTAGTATCATTTTCATTTGCCGTTTTCCCTTCATGTGGTATTCCCCTCAAAATGTAAAATTTGTTACTACGTTTAGCCGTGTATAAATATTTCCATTTGTTCGAATATATTTTAATACCTCTATCTAATTTAACATGCATCCCCGCATCATCCATTTTTGTCACAGATATTAAATTCCTTTGAACAGAGGGTACATATAACACATTCTTCAGAGTAATAAGTACAAGCTTACCTCTGTCTCTGACATAGAACTTGACAAAACCAATTCCCTTGACTGGATGTGGAGTGGTACCCATTCGGACGACGGAGCCTGCTGGTGGTTCCCTCAAGGTGACGAAAAACTCTTCGTTTTGGCATATATGAGCGGTAGTAGCACTGTCTATTGTCCAATCTCTTGTATTCACATGCTCACCAGAATAATTAGCTTCATCCTCAACTAATAAATCAGCTAAATAGCTGCAACCACTTTTCACATTCTTCTGCTTCCTTCTATATCCTCCAGAACCCTTTGGCTTGTTTTTTCTTTCGTAACAGTTTCTTGCAAAGTGCCCAGTTCTACCACATACATGACAGGATTTTGCAGAAGGTTTCTGGTCTCTAATTTCTTCGTTTAATTTCCTTTGATGAGATGTTATAAATGAATCTTGCATATTTCTTTCTTCTTCCCTTATACTTCGCCTTCCATATTCACCAAGTAACATCTCTTTAATTTTCTTAAATGTAAACTCTTTATCTTCTAAATTGTATATTTCTCTAACTAGACCATCATAATCTTCAGGCAGGAATCTTATAAGCTGATAGCATCTCTGTTTTTCATCTATTTCTTCACCAGCCTCTTCTACCCTCTTATATGCAGCTTCAAATCTTGCTATAAAAACAGACATGGGTTCTTCTGGATTCAACTTTACATTTTCATACTCTGTAATTAAATGGGCTTTTCTTGCTCTTGAGGTAGCTTGAAATGCATCTGCCAATGCCTTCCAGGCTTCAGCTGGATCTGTTATATCTTGTATGATTTGCCTAGTTTCATAGTCACAATTAGCCCTAATTATACCAAGAGCCCTTTCTTTCAGCTGATCAACTTTTAGCTTTTCTAACACAGACAATTGTTCAGGTAGTACTGGCTGTGTGCTCTTGTCAATCCATTTTGAGACACCATCTTGTTCAAGAATAGCCTTGATGTTCAGCTTCCAAGTCCTGTAGTTGTATCTATTCAATTTCAGTTCAATAGAAGAATAAACTGGTGTTTTGTCAGCCATTTTCATAAGATATTTAGGGAGCACAAAATCATTTCAATACTTTAAATAAACCACAGCTACTGCTACCAGTTTGTGTGCTCCCTGATACTAATAAACACCACAAAAAGTTAAAGCTTGAACACACATTTATTTTAACAAAAACATTAATAGATACAAATACCTTGCACTGGACTTTAGTGCTTTCAAAAAACAAAACTGAATACTGATGCATTAGCAAAGTTCCTTATATATGTGCATTAACCAATAATAGATTGCCATGTCATCATCCAATCACAGGTTGCCATGTCATCCAATCAGAACAAGCCTAATGATATTTGCATAAACACTGAGCAGTGGGCTTAGTGGAACAATTAAATATATAAAAAAAAAAAAAAATTAATTATTGACAAGTGGTTGTTTATAAATAATAGGGGGTTATAAAATTACAATTAAAAAAGTTATGATTTAATATGACATTTAAAACTAGAAAGTTCAGTTGCAGTGAAGCAATAAAATACTAACTTTAGCTGAACTGTAACTTTAACTTGAAGTGGAACTTTAATGTGTGCTTCAATAAGGGTTTGTTTACATCTTTGAGGAAGGCTTACTTATGCATTTTAAGTTGTAAATTAAGTTTTAAGAAATATAATTATGTTTTATTAGATTGATATTTGCTTTTAAAGATATTATTTGAAAATGAAATAAAGGTTTGGGAAACATAAAAGAAATGTGTTAACCAACAATCACCCTTCTGATTAAAGGCGAAGGTGAGGGGGTTTATGATCCGTGAAAACCGTAAAAACACGGCCCTCTAGGAAGTGCTTAAAATACTTGATAGAGTGCGTATGTGCGTAGATAGCGATAGCAATGTGTGTATTCACGCTTGCACACACCTTTTCCCAACATAACACAATTATTAAAACTAAAACATAAAACAGATAAAACACAAACTGGCACCTTGTGCCGAATACAAAAAGGGGACTATACCCCAGGCGTAGTAACTCGCTACATGCGTAGTTTCTAGTTACAGACCTTATATAGTGTTGCTCAAGTAGCACATTTGCATTCATCTGCTTTATTATAAATCTGCTTTCGTGGAAAAACTGGCCTGGTTCCGAAAACCCTCTCGTGCATTCAAGTCGACTCTCTTGGAGACTCGTGTCCAGGAGGTGGAGAGGGACATAACGCAAAGTGCTGCTGCCGCAGTACCCCCTTCGTAGTGGAAACGTACTTGCAGACATTCTGGGGGTTTGCTCCTGCTGGCCAGGCAAATTTTGCTGCGGGGGTTTGTAATGTTGACCAGGCAAATTTTGCTGCGGGAGTTCGTAATGTTGACCAGGCAAATTGAAATGCGGGGGTTCGTAATGTTGACCAGGCAAATTGAAATGCGGGGATTCGTAATGTTGACCAGGCAAATTTTGCTGCGGGATTTCGTAATGTTTACCAGGCAAATTTTGTTGCGGGATTTCGTAATGTTGACCAGGCAAATTTTGTTACGAGGTTTCGAAATGTTGAAAAGGCCAGTTCTCTATAAGGCCATTGGTTTGTGGATGATAAGCTGCACTACGATTTCTTTTTATTCCAAATAAATGTAAAAGAGAATTAAACAAGCAAGATTCAAATTGCCGACCCTGGTCGGTTGTAATAGTTGTGGGCACGCCAAACCTTGCTACCCAGTTTTTGTAAAACGCTGTAGCAACAGTGTGGCTGGCTATTAGTTACAAGTACTGCTTCAACCCAACGTGTAAATCTGTCGATCATTGTAACTAAATATTTGAAATTTTTGTTTACGGGTAAGGGACCGACTAAATCTATGTGTACGTGGTCAAATCTATCTCTTGGAACAGTATAATTCTGTATTGGGGTTTTTGTATGTCTTTGCGTCTTAGTCAACTGACAAGGATCAACATTTTGTCCAAGTCCGCGAATCCTTTTGTATGCCAGGCCAAAAAAAAAAACGAGAACTCAGCAACTTAGCTGTGGTTCTCATACCTGGGTGAGACAAGTTATGTAAATTGTGAAATACTTTCTTTCGAAAGGATTCTGGAATATACGGACGACTTTTGTCTGTAGATACCTCACAGTACAAGGGAGTTTGAGTTTCTGGAATTGTCATTCGTCTAAATACTAATTTAGTGTGTGTACTGATTAGTTTTTCAAGTTCTTTATCGCCCTCTTGTGCCTTTGCGATTGCTGAGTAATCTAATGTACTCAGGAAGGTAATGGATTCGACTCTAGAAAAGAAATCAGCAGGGATATTGTCGCATCCCGGGTTGTAGCGAATATCCGTAACCGATGCTAACTAACCGTTGTAGTCTAGGTGTCTCAGTTGCCGAGGAGACCATTTATCACCCTTCTGATTAAAGGCGAAGGTGAGGGGTTTATGATCCGTGAAAACCGTAAAAACACGGCCCTCGAGGAAGTGCTTAAAATACTTGATAGAGTGCGTATGTGCGTAGATAGCGATAGCAATGTGTGTATTCACGCTTGCACACAACTTTTCCCAACATAACACAATTATTAAAACTAAAACATAAAACAGATAAAACACAAACTGGCACCTTGTGCCGAATACAAAAAGGGGACTATACCCCAGGCGTAGTAACTCGCTACATGCGTAGTTTCTAGTTACAGACCTTATATAGTGTTGCTCAAGTAGCACATTTGCATACATCTGCTTTATTATAAATCTGCTTTCGTGGAAAAACTGGCCTGGTTGCGAAAACCCTCTCGTGCATTCAAGTCGACTCTCTTGGAGACTCGTGTCCAGGAGGTGGAGAGGGACATAACGCAAAGTGCTGCTGCCGCAGTACCCCCCTCGTAGTGGAAACGTACTTGCAGACATTCTGGGGGTTTGCTCCTGCTGGCCAGGCAAATTTTGCTGTGGGGGTTTGTAATGTTGACCAGGCAAATTTTGCTGCGGGAGTTCGTAATGTTGACCAGGCAAATTGAAATGCGGGGGTTCGTAATGTTGACCAGGCAAATTTTGCGGCAGGATTTCTTAATGTTTACGAGG
The DNA here is from genome assembly GCA_038373885.1 of Cheiracanthium punctorium. Classification (NCBI taxonomy): domain Eukaryota; kingdom Metazoa; phylum Arthropoda; class Arachnida; order Araneae; family Cheiracanthiidae; genus Cheiracanthium; species Cheiracanthium punctorium. The sequence continues at coordinate 228,815 of JAWZYV010012060.1, read as the reverse complement.
CAAATTTTGTTGCGGGATTTTGTAATGTTGACCAGGCAAATTTTGTTGCAGGGTTTCGAAATGTTGAACAGGCCAGTTCTCTATAAGGCCATTGGCCTGTGGATGATAAGCTGCACTACGATTTCTTTTTATTCCAAATAAATGTAAAAGAGAATTAAACAAGCAAGATTCAAATTGCCGACCCTGGTCGGTTGTAATAGTTGTGGGCACGCCAAACCTTGCTACCCAGTTTTTGTAAAACGCTGTAGCAACAGTGTGGCTGGCTATTAGTTACAAGTACTGCTTCAACCCAACGTGTAAATCTGTCGATCATTGTAACTAAATATTTGAAATTTTTGTTTACGGGTAAAGGACCGACTAAATCTATGTGTACGTGGTCAAATCTATCTCTTGGAACAGTATAATTCTGTATTGGGGTTTTTGTATGTCATTGCGTCTTAGTCAACTGACAAGGATCAACATTTTGTCCAAGTCCGCGAATCCTTTTGTATGCCAGGCCAAAAAAAAAAAACGAGAACTCAGCAACTTAGCTGTGGCCCTCATACCTGGGTGAGACAAGTTATGTAAATTGTTAAATACTTTCTTTCGAAAGGATTCTGGAATATACGGACGAATTTTGTCTGTAGATACCTCATAATACAAGGGAGTTTCAGTTTCTGGAATTGTCATTCGTCTAAATACTAATTTAGTGTGTGTACTGATTAGTTTTTCAAGTTCTTTAGCGCCCTCTTGTGCCTTTGCGATTGCTGAGTAATCTAATGTACTCAGGAAGGTAATGGATTCGACTCTAGAAAAGAAATCAGCAGGGATATTGTCGCATCCCGGGTTGTAGCGAATATCCGTAACCGATGCTAACTAACCATTGTAGTCTAGGTGTCTCAGTTGCTGAGGAGACCATTTATCACCCTTCTGATTAAAGGCGAAGGTGAGGGGTTTATGATCCGTGAAAACCGTAAACACACGGCCCTCGAGGAAGTGCTTAAAATACTTGATAGAGTGCGTATGTGCGTAGATAGCGATAGCAATGTGTGTATTCACGCTTGCACACAACTTTACCCAACATAACACTTTATTAAAACTAAAACATAAAACAGATAAAAAAAACTGGCACCTTGTGCCGAATACAAAAAGGGGACTATACCACAGGCGTAGTAACTCGCTACTTGCGTAGTTTCTAGTTACTGACCTTATATAGTGTTGCTCAAGTAGCACATTTGCATACATCTGCTTTAGTATAAATCTGCTTTCGTGGAAAAACTGGCCTGGTTGCGAAAACCCTCTCGTGCATTCAAGTCGACTCTCTTGGAGACTCGTGTCCAGGAGGTGGAGAGGGACATAACGCAAAGTGCTGCCGCCGCAGTACCCCCCCTCGTAGTGGAAACATACTTGCAAACATTCTGGGGGTTTGCTCCTGCTGGCCAGGCAAATTTTGCTGCGGGGGTTTGTAATGTTGACCAGGCAAATTTTGCTGCGGGAGTTCGTAATGTTGACCAGGCAAATTGAAATGCGGGGGTTCGTAATGTTGACCAGGCAAATTTTGCTGCGGGGATTCTTAATGTTGACCAGGCAAATTTTGCTGCGGGATTTCGTAATGTTTACCAGGCAAATTTTGTTGCGGGATTTCGTAATGTTGACCAGGCAAATTTTGTTGCGAGGTTTCGAAATGTTGAAAAGGCCAGTTCTCTATAAGGCCATTGGTTTGTGGATGATAAGCTGCACTACGATTTCTTTTTATTCCAAATAAATGTAAAAGAGAATTAAACAAGCAAGATTCAAATTGCCGACCCTGGTCGGTTGTAATAGTTCTGGGCACGCCAAACCTTGCTACCCAGTTTTTGTAAAACGCTGTAGCAACAGTGTGGCTGGCTATTAGTTACAAGTACTGCTTCAACCCAACGTGTAAATCTGTCGATCATTGTAACTAAATATTTGAAATTTTTGTTTACGGGTAAGGGACCGACTAAATCTATGTGTACGTGGTCAAATCTATCTCTTGGAACAGTATAATTCTGTATTGGGGTTTTTGTATGTCTTTGCGTCTTAGTCAACTGACAAGGATCAACATTTTGTCCAAGTCCGCGAATCCTTTTGTATGCCAGGCCAAAAAAAAAAAAACGAGAACTCAGCAACTTAGCTGTGGCCCTCATACCTGGGTGAGACAAGTTATGTAAATTGTTAAATACTTTCTTTCGAAAGGATTCTGGAATATACGGACGAATTTTGTCTGTAGATACCTCACAGTACAAGGGAGTTTGAGTTTCTGGAATTGTCATTCGTCTAAATACTAATTTAGTGTGTGTACTGATTAGTTTTTCAAGTTCTTTATCGCCCTCTTGTGCCTTTGCGATTGCTGAGTAATCTAATGTACTCAGGAAGGTAATGGATTCGACTCTAGAAAAGAAATCAGCAGGGATATTGTCGCGTCCCGGGTTGTAGCGAATATCCGTACTAAACTAACCGATGTAGTCTAGGTGTCTCAGTTGCCGAGGAGACCATTTATCACCCTTCTGATTAAAGGCGAAGGTGAGGGGTTTATGATCCGTGAAAACCGTAAAAACACGGCCCTCGAGGAAGTGCTTAAAATACTTGATAGAGTGCGTATGTGCGTAGATAGCGATAGCAATGTGTGTATTCACGCTTGCACACAACTTTTCCCAACATAACACAATTATTAAAACTAAAACAAAAAACAGATAAAACACAAACTGGCACCTTGTGCCGAATACAAAAAGGGGACTATACCCCAGGCGTAGTAACTCGCTACATGGGTAGTTTCTACTTACAGACATTATATAGTGTTGCTCAAGTAGCACATTTGCATACATCTGCTTTATTATAAATCTGCTTTCGTGGAAAAACTGGCCTGGTTCCGAAAACCCTCTCGTGCATTCAAGTCGACTCTCTTGGAGACTCGTATCCAGGAGGTGGAGTGGGACATAACGCAAAGTGCTGCCGCCGCAGTACCCCCCTCGTAGTGGAAACGTACTTGCAGACATTCTGGGGGTTTGCTCCTGCTGGCCAGGCAAATTTTGCTGCGGGAGTTCGTAATGTTGACCAAGCAAATTGAAATGCGGGGGTTCGTAATGTTGACCAGGCAAATTTTGCTGCGGGGATTCGTAATGTTGACCAGGCAAATTTTCTTGCGAGGTTTGGAAATGTTGAACAGGCCAGTTTTCTATAAGGCCATTGGCCTGTGGATGATAAGCTGCACTACGATTTCTTTTTATTCCAAATAAATGTAAAAGAGAATTAAACAAGGAAGATTCAAATTGCCGACCCTGGTCGGTTGTAATAGTTATGGGCACGCCAAACCTTGCTACCCAGTTTTTGTAAAACGCTGTAGCAGCGGTGTGGCTGGCTGTTAGTCACAAGTACTGCTTCAACCCAACGTGTAAATCTGTCGATCATTGTAACTAAATATTTGAAATTTTTGTTTACGGGTAAGGGACTGACTAAATCTATGTGTATGTGGTCAAATCTATCTCTTGGAACAGTATAATTCTGTATTGGTGTTTTTGTATGTCTTTGCGTCTTAGTCAACTGACAAGGATCAACATTTTGTCCAAGTCCGCGAATCCTTTTGTATGCCAGGCCAAAAAAAAAAAAAAAACGAGAACTCAGCAACTTAGCTGTGGCCCTCATACCTGGGTGAGACAAGTTATGTAAATTGTTAAATACTTTCTTTCGAAAGGATTCTGGAATATACGGACGAATTTTGTCTGTAGATACCTCACAATACAAGGGAGTTTGAGTTTCTGGAATTGTCATTCGTCTAAATACTAATTTAGTGTGTGTACTGATTAGTTTTTCAAGTTCTTTATCGCCCTCTTGTGCCTTTGTGATTGCTGAGTAATCCAATGTACTCAGGAAGGTAATGCATTCGATTCTAGAAAAGAAATCGGCAGGGTTATTGTCGCGTCCCGGGTTGTAGCGAATATCTGTACTAAACTGACCGATGTAGTCTAGGTGTCTCAGTTGCCGAGGAGACCATTTATCTCCCTTCTGATTAAAGGCGAAGGTGAGGGGTTTTTGATCCGTAAAAACCGTAAAAACACGGCCCTCCAGTAAGTGCTTAAAATACTTGATAGAGTGCGTAGATAGCGATAGCAATGTGTGTATTCACGCTTGCACACAACTTTTCCCAACATAACACTTTATTAAAACTAAAACATAAAACAGATAAAACACAAACTGGCACCTTGTGCCGAATACAAAAGGGGGACTATACCCCAGGCGTAGTAACTCGCTACATGCTTAGTTTCTAGTTACAGACCTTATATAGTGTTGCTCAAGTAGCACATTTGCATACATCTGCTTTAGTATAAATCTGCTTTCGTGGAAAAACTGGCCTGGTTGCGAAAACCCTCTCGTGCATTCAAGTCGACTCTCTTGGAGACTCGTGTCCAGGAGGTGGAGAGGGACCTAACGCAAAGTGCTGCCGCCGCAGTACCCCCCCTCGTAGTGGAAACGTACTTGCAGACATTCTGGGGGTTTGCTCCTGCTGGCCAGGTAAATTTTGCTGCGGGGGTTTGTAATGTTGACCAGGCAAATTTTGCTGCGGGACTTCGTAATGTTGACCAGGCAAATTGAAATGCGGGGTTTCGTAATATTGACCAGGCAAATTGAAATGCGGGGGTTCGTAATGTTGACCAGGCAAATTTTTCTGCGGGATTTCGTAATGTTTACCAGGCAAATTTTGTTGCGGGATTTTGTAATCTTGACCAGGCAAATTTTGTTGCAGGGTTTCGAAATGTTGAACAGGCCAGTTCTCTATAAGGCCATTGGCCTGTGGATGATAAGCTGCACTACGATTTCTTTTTATTCCAAATAAATGTAAAAGAGAATTAAACAAGCAAGATTCAAATTGCTGACCCTGGTCGGTTGTAATAGTTGTGGGCACGCCAAACCTTGCTACCCAGTTTTTGTAAAACGCTGTAGCAACAGTGTGGCTGGCTATTAGTTACAAGTACTGCTTCAACCCAACGTGTAAATCTGTCGATCATTGTAACTAAATATTTGAAATTTTTGTTTACGGGTAAGGGACCGACTAAATCTATGTGTACGTGGTCAAATCTATCTCTTGGAACAGTATAATTCTGTATTGGGGTTTTTGTATGTCTTTGCGTCTTAGTCAACTGACAAGGATCAACATTTTGTCCAAGTCCGCGAATCCTTTTGTATGCCAGGCCAAAAAAAAAAAAACGAGAACTCAGCAACTTAGCTGTGGCCCTCATACCTGGGTGAGACAAGTTATGTAAATTGTTAAATACTTTCTTTCGAAAGGATTCTGGAATATACGGACGAATTTTGTCTGTAGATACCTCACAGTACAAGGGAGTTTGAGTTTCTGGAATTGTCATTCGTCTAAATACTAATTTAGTGTGTGTACTGATTAGTTTTTCAAGTTCTTTATCGCCCTCTTGTGCCTTTGCGATTGCTGAGTAATCTAATGTACTCAGGAAGGTAATGGATTTGACTCTAGAAAAGAAATCAGCAGGGATATTGTCGCGTCCCGGGTTGTAGCGAATATCCGTACTAAACTAACCGATGTAGTCTAGGTGTCTCAGTTGCCGAGGAGACCATTTATCACCCTTCTGATTAAAGGCGAAGGTGAGGGGTTTATGATCCGTGAAAACCGTAAAAACACGGCCCTCGAGTAAGTGCTTAAAATACTTGATAGAGTGCGTATGTGCGTAGATAGCGATAGCAATTTGTGTATTCACGCTTGCACACAACTTTTCCCAACATAACACTTTATTAAAACTAAAACATAAAACAGATAAAACACAAACTGGCACCTTGTGCTTAATACAAAAGGGGGACTATACCCCAGGCGTAGTAACTCGCTACATGGGTAGTTTCTACTTACAGACCTTATATAGTGTTGCTCAAGTAGCACATTTGCATACATCTGCTTTATTATAAATCTGCTTTCGTGGAAAAACTGGCCTGGTTCCGAAAACCCTCTCGTGCATTCAAGTCGACTCTCTAGGAGACTCGTATCCAGGAGGTGGAGAGGGACATAACGCAAAGTGCTGCCGCCGCAGTACCCCCCTCGTAGTGGAAACGTACTTGCAGACATTCTGGGGGTTTGCTCCTGCTGGCCAGGCAAATTTTGCTGCGGGAGTTCGTAATGTGGACCAAGCAAATTGAAATGCGGGGGTTCGTAATGTTGACCAGGCAAATTTTGCTGCGGGGATTCGTAATGTTGACCAGGCAAATTTTGCTGCGGGATTTCGTAATGTTTACCAGGCAAATTTTGTTGCGGGATTTCGTAATGTTGACCAGGCAAATTTTGTTGCGAGGTTTCGAAATGTTGAACAGGCCAGTTTTCTATAAGGCCATTGGCCTGTGGATGATAAGCTGCACTACGATTTCTTTTTATTCCAAATAAATGTAAAAGAGAATTAAACAAGCAAGATTCAAATTTCCGACCCTGGTCGGTTGTAATAGTTGTGGGCACGCCAAACCTTGCTACCCAGTTTTTGTAAAACGCTGTAGCAGCGGTGTGGCTGGCTGTTAGTCACAAGTACTGCTTCAACCCAACGTGTAAATCTGTCGATCATTGTAACTAAATATTTGAAATTTTTGTTTACGGGTAAGGGACTGACTAAATCTATGTGTATGTGGTCAAATCTATCTCTTGGAACAGTATAATTCTGTATTGGTGTTTTTGTATGTCTTTGCGTCTTAGTCAACTGACAAGGATCAACATTTTGTCCAAGTCCGCGAATCCTTTTGTATGCCAGGCCAAAAAAAAAAAAAAACGAGAACTCAGCAACTTAGCTGTGGCCCTCATACCTGGGTGAGACAAGTTATGTAAATTGTTAAATACTTTCTTTCGAAAGGATTCTGGAATATACGGACGAATTTTGTCTGTAGATACCTCACAATACAAGGGAGTTTGAGTTTCTGGAATTGTCATTCGTCTAAATACTAATTTAGTGTGTGTACTGATTAGTTTTTCAAGTTCTTTATCGCCCTCTTGTGCCTTTGCGATTGCTGAGTAATCCAATGTACTCAGGAAGGTAATGCATTCGACTCTAGAAAAGAAATCGGCAGGGATATTGTCGCGTCCCGGGTTGTAGCGAATATCTGTACTAAACTGACCGATGTAGTCTAGGTGTCTCAGTTGCCGAGGAGACCATTTATCTCCCTTCTGATTAAAGGCGAAGGTGAGGGGTTTTTGATCCGTAAAAACCGTAAAAACACGGCCCTCGAGGAAGTGCTTAAAATACTTGATAGAGTGCGTAGTGCGTAGATAGCGATAGCAATGTGTGTATTCACGCTTGCACACAACTTTTCCCAACATAACACTTTATTAAAACTAAAACATAAAACAGATAAAACACAAACTGGCACCTTGTGCCGAATACAAAAGGGGGACTATACCCCAGGCGTAGTAACTCGCTACATGCTTAGTTTCTAGTTACAGACCTTATATAGTGTTGCTCAAGTAGCACATTTGCATACATCTGCTTTAGTATAAATCTGCTTTCGTGGAAAAACTGGCCTGGTTGCGAAAACCCTCTCGTGCATTCAAGTCGACTCTCTTGGAGACTCGTGTCCAGGAGGTGGAGAGGGACCTAACGCAAAGTGCTGCCGCCGCAGTACCCCCCCTCGTAGTGGAAACGTACTTGCAGACATTCTGGGGGTTTGCTCCTGCTGGCCAGGCAAATTTTGCTGCGGGGGTTTGTAATGTTGACCAGGCAAATTTTGCTGCGAGAGTTCATAATGTTGACCAGGCAAATTGAAATGCGGGGGTTCGTAATATTGACCAGGCAAATTGAAATGCGGGGGTTCGTAATGTTGACCAGGCAAATTTTGCTGCGGGATTTCGTAATGTTTACCAGGCAAATTTTGTTGCGGGATTTCGTAATGTTGACCAGGCAAATTTTGTTGCGAGGTTTCGAAATGTTGAACAGGCCAGTTCTCTATAAGGCCATTGGCCTGTGGATGATAAGCTGCACTACGATTTCTTTTTATTCCAAATAAATGTAAAAGAGAATTAAACAAGCAAGATTCAAATTGCCGACCCTGGTCAGTTGTAATAGTTCTGGGCACGCCAAACCTTGCTACCCAGTTTTTGTAAAACGCTGTAGCAACAGTGTGGCTGGCTATTAGTTACAAGTACTGCTTCAACCCAACGTGTAAATCTGTCGATCATTGTAACTAAATATTTGAAATTTTTGTTTACGGGTAAGGGACCGACTAAATCTATGTGTACGTGGTCAAATCTATCTCTTGGAACAGTATAATTCTGTATTGGGGTTTTTGTATGTCTTTGCGTCTTAGTCAACTGACAAGGATCAACATTTTGTCCAAGTCCGCGAATCCTTTTGTATGCCAGGCCAAAAAAAAAAACGAGAACTCAGCAACTTAGCTGTGGCCCTCATACCTGGGTGAGACAAGTTATGTAAATTGTTAAATACTTTCTTTCGAAAGGATTCTGGAATATACGGACGAATTTTGTCTGTAGATACCTCACAGTACAAGGGAGTTTGAGTTTCTGGAATTGTCATTCGTCTAAATACTAATTTAGTGTGTGTACTGATTAGTTTTTCAAGTTCTTTATCGCCCTCTTGTGCCTTTGCGATTGCTGAGTAATCTAATGTACTCAGGAAGGTAATGGATTCGATTCTAGAAAAGAAATCGGCAGGGTTATTGTCGCGTCCCGGGTTGTAGCGAATATCTGTACTAAACTGACCGATGTAGTCTAGGTGTCTCAGTTGCCGAGGAGACCATTTATCTCCCTTCTGATTAAAGGCGAAGGTGAGGGGTTTATGATCCGTGAAAACCGTAAAAACACGGCCCTCGAGGAAGTGCTTAAAATACTTGATAGAGTGCGTATGTGCGTAGATAGCGATAGCAATGTGTGTATTCACGCTTGCACACAACTTTTCCCAACATAACACAATTATTAAAACTAAAACAAAAAACAGATAAAACACAAACTGGCACCTTGTGCCGAATACAAAAAGGGGACTATACCCCAGGCGTAGTAACTCGCTACATGTGTAGTTTCTAGTTACAGACCTTATATAGTGTTGCTCAAGTAGCACATTTGCATACATCTGCTTTATTATAAATCTGCTTTCGTGGAAAAACTGGCCTGGTTCCGAAAACCCTCTCGTGCATTCAAGTCGACTCTCTTGGAGACTCGTATCCAGGAGGTGGAGAGGGACATAACGCAAAGTGCTGCCGCCGCAGTACCCCCCTCGTAGTGGAAACGTACTTGCAGACATTCTGGGGGTTTGCTCCTGCTGGCCAGGCAAATTTTGCTGCGGGAGTTCGTAATGTTGACCAAGCAAATTGAAATGCGGGGGTTCGTAATGTTGACCAGGCAAATTTTGCTGCGGGGATTCGTAATGTTGACCAGGCAAATTTTCTTGCGAGGTTTGGAAATGTTGAACAGGCCAGTTTTCTATAAGGCCATTGGCCTGTGGATGATAAGCTGCACTACGATTTCTTTTTATTCCAAATAAATGTAAAAGAGAATTAAACAAGGAAGATTCAAATTGCCGACCCTGGTCGGTTGTAATAGTTGTGGGCACGCCAAACCTTGCTACCCAGTTTTTGTAAAACGCTGTAGCAGCGGTGTGGCTGGCTGTTAGTCACAAGTACTGCTTCAACCCAACGTGTAAATCTGTCGATCATTGTAACTAAATATTTGAAATTTTTGTTTACGGGTAAGGGACTGACTAAATCTATGTGTATGTGGTCAAATCTATCTCTTGGAACAGTATAATTCTGTATTGGTGTTTTTGTATGTCTTTGCGTCTTAGTCAACTGACAAGGATCAACATTTTGTCCAAGTCCGCGAATCCTTTTGTATGCCAGGCCAAAAAAAAAAAAAACGAGAACTCAGCAACTTAGCTGTGGCCCTCATACCTGGGTGAGACAAGTTATGTAAATTGTTAAATACTTTCTTTCGAAAGGATTCTGGAATATACGGACGAATTTTGTCTGTAGATACCTCACAATACAAGGGAGTTTGAGTTTCTGGAATTGTCATTCGTCTAAATACTAATTTAGTGTGTGTACTGATTAGTTTTTCAAGTTCTTTATCGCCCTCTTGTGCCTTTGTGATTGCTGAGTAATCCAATGTACTCAGGAAGGTAATGCATTCGATTCTAGAAAAGAAATCGGCAGGGTTATTGTCGCGTCCCGGGTTGTAGCGAATATCTGTACTAAACTGACCGATGTAGTCTAGGTGTCTCAGTTGCCGAGGAGACCATTTATCTCCCTTCTGATTAAAGGCGAAGGTGAGGGGTTTTTGATCCGTGAAAACCGTAAAAACACGGCCCTCGAAGAAGTGCTTAAAATACTTGATAGATGCATAGATAGCGTATGTGAAGATAGCGATAGCAATGTGTCTATTCACGCTTGCACACAACTTTTCCCAACATAACACTTTATTAAAACTAAAACATAAAACAGATAAAACACAAACTGGCACCTTGTGCCGAATACAAAAAGGGGACTATACCCCAGGCGTAGTAACTCGCTACATGCGTAGTTTCTAGTTACTGACCTTATATAGTGTTGCTCAAGTAGCACATTTGCATACATCTGCTTTAGTATAAATCTGCTTTCGTGGAAAAACTGGCCTCGTTGCGAAAACCCTCTCGTGCATTCAAGTCGACTCTCTTGGAGACTCGTGTCTAGGAGGTGGAGAGGGACATAACGCAAAGTGCTGCCGCTGCAGTACCCCCCTCGTAGTGGAAACGAACTTGCAGACATTCTGGGGGTTTGCTCCTGCTGGCCAGGCAAATTTTGCTGCGGGGGTTTGTAGTGTTGACCAGGCAAATTTTGCTGCGGGAGTTCGTAATGTTGACCAGGCAAATTGAAATGCGGGGGTTCGTAATGTTGACCAGGCAAATTTTGCTGCGGGGGTTCATAATAATGACCAGGCAAATTTTGCTGCGGGATTTGGTAATGTTTACCAGGCAAATTTTGTTGCGGGATTTCGTAATGTTGACCAGGCAAATTTTGTTGCGGGGTTTCCAAATGTTGAACAGGCCAGTTCTCTATAAGGCCATTGGCCTGTAGATGATAAGCTGCAGTACGATTTCTTTTTATTCCAAATAAATGTAAAAGAGAATTAAACAAGCAAGATTCAAATTGCCGACCCTGGTCGGTTGTAATAGTTGTGGGCACGCCAAACCTTGCTACCCAGTTTTTGTAAAACGCTGTAACAAAGTGCTGCCGTCGCAGTACCCCTCTCCTAGTGGAAACGAACTTGCAGACGTTCCGGGGGTTTCTCCTTCTGGTCAGGCAAATTTTGCTGTTCGTCCTTCTGGCCAGGCAAATTTTGCTGCGTGGGTTCGTAATATTGACCAGGCAAATTTTGCTGCGGGGTTTCGCAATGTTGACCAGGCAAATTTTGCTGCGCGGGTTCGTAATGTTGACCAGGGAAATTTTGGTACGGGTGTTCGTAATGTTGAACAGGCAAATTTTGGTACGGGGGTTCGTAATGTTGAACAGGCCAGTTCTCTATAAGACCATTGGCCTGTGGATGATAAACTGCACTACGATTTCTTTTTATTCCAAATAAATGTAAAAGAGAATTAAACAAGCAAGATTCAAATGGCTGACCCTGGTCGGTGGTAATAGTTGTGGGCACGCCAAACCTTGCTACCCAGTTTTCGTAAAACGCTCTAGCAACAGTGTCGCTGGGTATGTTAGTGACGGGTACTGCTTCAACCCAATGTGTAAATCTGTCGATCATTGTAACTAACTATTTAAAATTTTTGTTTATGGGCAAGGGACCGACTAGATCTATGTGTACGTGGTCAAATATTGGGGTTTTTGTATGTCTTTGCATCTTAGTCAACTGACAAGGAATGCAACATTTCGTCCAAGTCCGAGAATCCTTTTGTATGCACGGCCAAAAAAAAGGAGAACTCAGCAACTTAGCTGTGGCCCTCATACCTGGGTGAGACAAGTTATGTAAATTGTTAAATACTTTCTTTCGAAAGGATTCTGGAATATGCGGACGAATTTTGTCTGTAGATACCTCACAATACAAGGGAGTTTGAGTTTCTGGAATTGTCATTCCTTTAAATACTAATTTAGTGTGTGTACTGATTAGTTTTTCAAGTTCTTTATCGCCCTCTTGTGCCTTTGCGATTGCTGAGTTATCTAATGTACTCGGGAAGGTAATGGATTCGACTCTAGAAAAGAAATCAGCAGGGATATTGTCATGTCCCGGGTTGTAGCGAATATCCGTACTAAACTAACCGATGTAGTCTAGGTGTCTCAGTTGCCAAGGAGACCATTTATCTCCCTTCTGATTAAAGGCGAAGGTTAGGGGTTTATGATTCGTGAAAACCGTAAAAACACGACCCTCGAGAAAGTGCTTAAAATACTTGATAGATGCGTATGTGCGTAGATAGCTATAGCAATGTGTGTATTCACGCTTGCACACAACTTTTCCCAACATAACACTTTATTAAAACTAAAACATAAAACAGATAAAACACAAACCGGCACCTTGTGCCGAATACAAAAAGGGGACTATACCCCAGGCTTCGAACTCGCTTCATGCGTAGATTTCTAGTTACAGACCTTATATAGTGTTGCTCAAGTAGCACATTTGCATACATCTGCTTTAGTATAAATCTGCTTTCGTGGAAAAACTGGCCTGGTTGCGAAAACCCTCTCGTGCATTCAAGTCGACTCTCTTGGAGACTCGTGTCCAGGAGGTGGAGAGGGACATAACGCAAAGTGCTGCCGCCGCAGTACCCCCCTCGTAGTGGAAACGTACTTGCAGACATTCTGGGGGTTTGCTCCTGCTGGCCAGGCAAATTTTGCTGCGGGGGTTTGTAATGTTGACCTGGCAAATTTTGCTGCGGGAGTTCGTAATGTTGACCAGGCAAATTTTGCTGCGGGGATTCGTAATGTTGACCAGGCAAATTTTGCTGCGGGATTTCGTAATGTTTACCAGGCAAATTTTGTTGCGGGATTTTGTAATGTTGACCAGGCAAATTTTGTTGCAGGGTTTCGAAATGTTGAACAGGCCAGTTCTCTATAAGGCCATTGGCCTGTGGATGATAAGCTGCACTACGATTTCTTTTTATTCCAAATAAATGTAAAAGAGAATTAAACAAGCAAGATTCAAATTGCCGACCCTGGTCGGTTGTAATAGTTGTGGGCACGCCAAACCTTGCTACCCAGTTTTTGTAAAACGCTGTAGCAACAGTGTGGCTGGCTATTAGTTACAAGTACTGCTTCAACCCAACGTGTAAATCTGTCGATCATTGTAACTAAATATTTGAAATTTTTGTTTACGGGTAAGGGACCGACTAAATCTATGTGTACGTGGTCAAATCTATCTCTTGGAACAGTATAATTCTGTATTGTGTTTTTTGTATGTCTTTGCGTCTTAGTGAACTGACAAGGATCAACATTTTGTCCAAGTCCGCGAATCCTTTTGTATGCCAGGCCAAAAAAAAAACGAGAACTCAGCAACTTAGCTGATCCAGGTAAGATCAGCTAAGATCTCCTTAGCTGATCTAGAAACTTAGCTGATCCATAACTTGTGTCACCCAGGTATGATGGCCCTCATACCTGGGTGAGACAAGTTATGTAAATTGTTAAATACTTTCTTTCGAAAGGATTCTGGAATATACGGACGACTTTTGTCTGTAGATACCTCACAAAAAAAGGGAGTTTGAGTTTCTGGAATTGTCATTCGTCTAAATACTAATTTAGTGTGTGTACTGATTAGTTTTTCAAGTTCTTTATCGCCCTCTTGTGCCTTTGCGATTCCTGAGTAATCCAATGTACTCAGGAAGATAATGCATTCGATTCTAGAAAAGAAATCGGCAGGGTTATTGTCGCATCCCGGGTTGTAGCGAATATCCGTACTAAACTGACCGATGTAGTCTAGGTGTCTCAGTTGCCGAGGAGACCATTTATCTCCCTTCTGATTAAAGGCGAAGGTGAGGGGTTTTTGATCCGTGAAAACCGTAAAAACACGGCCCTCGAGGAAGTGCTTAAAATACTTGATAGATGCATAGATAGCGTATGTGCATAGATAGCGATAGCAATGTGTGTATTCACGCTTGCACACAACTTTTCCCAACATAACACTTTATTAAAACTAAAACATAAAACAGATAAAACACAAACTGGCACCTTGTGCCGAATACAAAAAGGGGACTATACCCCAGGCGTAGTAACTCGCTACATGCGTAGATTTCTAGTTACAGACCTTATATAGTGTTGCTCAAGTAGCACATTTGCATACATCTGCTTTAGTATAAATCTGCTTTCGTGGAAAAACTGGCCTGGTTGCGAAAACCCTCTCGTGCATTCAAGTCGACTCTCTTGGAGACTCGTGTCCAGGAGCTGGAGAGGGACATAACGCAAAGTGCTGCCGCCGCAGTACCCCCCTCGTAGTGGAAACGTACTTGCAGACATTCTGGGGGTTTGCTCCTGCTGGCCAGGCAAATTTTGCTGCGGGGTTTGTAATGTTGACCAGGCAAATTTTGCTGCGGGAGTTCGTAATGTTGACCAGGCAATTGAAATGCGGGGGTTCGTAATGTTGACCAGGCAAATTTTGCTGCGGGATTTCGTAATGTTTACCAGGCAAATTTTGTTGCGGGATTTCGTAATGTTGACCAGGCAAATTTTGTTGCAGGGTTTCGAAATGTTGAACAGGCCAGTTCTCTATAAGGCCATTGGCCTGTGGATGATAAGCTGCACTACGATTTCTTTTTATTCCAAATAAATGTAAAAGAGAATTAAACAAGCAAGATTCAAATTGCCGACCCTGGTCGGTTGTAATAGTTGTGGGCACGCCAAACCTTGCTACCCAGTTTTTGTAAAACGCTGTAGCAACGGTGTGGCTGGCTATTAGTCACAAGTACTGCTTCAACCCAACGTGTAAATCTGTCGATCATTGTAACTAAATATTTGAAATTTTTGTTTACGGGTAAGGGACCGACTAAATCTATGTGTATGTGGTCAAATCTATCTCTTGGAACAGTATAATTCTGTATTGGTGTTTTTGTATGTCTTTGCGTCTTAGTCAACTGACAAGGATCAACATTTTGTCCAAGTCCGCGAATCCTTTTGTATGCCAGGCCAAAAAAAAAAAACGAGAACTCAGCAACTTAGCTGTGGCCCTCATACCTGGGTGAGACAAGTTATGTAAATTGTTAAATACTTTCTTTCGAAAGGATTCTGGAATATACGGACGAATTTTGTCTGTAGATACCTCACAATACAAGGGAGTTTGAGTTTCTGGAATTGTCATTCGTCTAAATACTAATTTAGTGTGTGTACTGATTAGTTTTTCAAGTTCTTTATCGCCCTCTTGTGCCTTTGCGATTGCTGAGTAATCTAATGTACTCAGGAAGGTAATGGATTCGACTCTAGAAAAGAAATCAGCAGGGATATTGTCGCGTCCCGGGTTGTAGCGAATATCCGTACTAAACTAACCGATGTAGTCTAGGTGTCTCAGTTGCCGAGGAGACCATTTATCACCCTTCTGATTAAAGGCGAAGGTGAGGGGTTTATGATCCGTGAAAACCGTAAAAACACGGCCCTCGAGGAAGTGCTTAAAATACTTGATAGAGTGCGTATGTGCGTAGATAGCGATAGCAATGTGTGTATTCACGCTTGCACACAACTTTACCCAACATAACACTTTATTAAAACTAAAACATAAAACAGATAAAACACAAACTGGCACCTTGTGCCGAATACAAAAAGGGGACTATACCCCAGGCGTAGTAACTCGCTACATGCGTAGTTTCTAGTTACAGACCTTATATAGTGTTGCTCAAGTAGCACATTTGCATACATCTGCTTTAGTATAAATCTGCTTTCGTGGAAAAACTGGCCTGGTTGCGAAAACCCTCTCGTGCATTCAAGTCGACTCTCTTGGAGACTCGTGTCCAGGAGGTGGAGAGGGACATAACGCAAAGTGCTGCCGCCGCAGTACCCCCCTCGTAGTGGAAACGTACTTGCAGACATTCTGGGGGTTTGCTCCTGCTGGCCAGGCAAATTTTGCTGCGGGGGTTTGTAATGTTGACCAGGCAAATTTTGCTGCGGGAGTTCGTAATGTTGACCAGGCAAATTGAATGCGGGGGTTCGTAATGTTGACCAGGCAAATTGAAATGCGGGGGTTCGTAATGTTGACCAGGCAAATTTTGTTGCAGGGTTTCGAAATGTTGAACAGGCCAGTTCTCTATAAGGCCATTGGCCTGTGGATGATAAGCTGCACTACGATTTCTTTTTATTCCAAATAAATGTAAAAGAGAATTAAACAAGCAAGATTCAAATTGCCGACCCTGGTCGGTTGTAATAGTTGTGGGCACGCCAAACCTTGCTACCCAGTTTTTGTAAAACGCTGTAGCAACAGTGTGGCTGGCTATTAGTTACAAGTACTGCTTCAACCCAACGTGTAAATCTGTCGATCATTGTAACTAAATATTTGAAATTTTTGTTTACGGGTAAGGGACCGACTAAATCTATGTGTACGTGGTCAAATCTATCTCTTGGAACAGTATAATTCTGTATTGGGGTTTTTGTATGTCTTTGCGTCTTAGTCAACTGACAAGGATCAACATTTTGTCCAAGTCCGCGAATCCTTTTGTATGCCAGGCCAAAAAAAAAAAAAACGAGAACTCAGCAACTTAGCTGTGGCCCTCATACCTGGGTGAGACAAGTTATGTAAATTGTTAAATACTTTCTTTCGAAAGGATTCTGGAATATACGGACGACTTTTGTCTGTAGATACCTCACAATACAAGGGAGTTTGAGTTTCTGGAATTGTCATTCGTCTAAATACTAATTTAGTGTGTGTACTGATTAGTTTTTCAAGTTCTTTATCGCCCTCTTGTGCCTTTGCGATTGCTGAGTAATCTAATGTACTCAGGAAGGTAATGGATTCGACTCTAGAAAAGAAATCGGCAGGGATATTGTCGCGTCCCGGGTTGTAGCGAATATCCGTACTAAACTGACCGATGTAGTCTAGGTGTCTCAGTTGCCGAGGAGACCATTTATCTCCCTTCTGATTAAAGGCGAAGGTGAGGGGTTTATGATCCGTGAAAACCGTAAAAACACGGCCCTCGAGGAAGTGCTTAAAATACTTGATAGATGCTAGATAGCGTATGTGCATAGATAGCGATAGCAATGTGTGTATTCACGCTTGCACACAACTTTTCCCAACATAACACTTTATTAAAACTAAAACATAAAACAGATAAAACACAAACTGGCACCTTGTGCCGAATACAAAAAGGGGACTATACCCCAGGCGTAGTAACTCGCTACATGCATAGTTTCTAGTTACTGACCTTATATAGTGTTGCTCAAGTAGCACATTTGCATACATCTGCTTTAGTATAAATCTGCTTTCGTGGAAAAACTGGCCTGGTTGCAAAAACCCTCTCGTGCATTCAAGTCGACTCTCTTGGAGACTCGTGTCCAGGAGGTGGAGAGGGACATAACGCAAAGTGCTGCCGCCGCAGTACCCCCCTCGTAGTGGAAACGATACTTGCAGACATTCTGGGGGTTTGCTCCTGCTGGCCAGGCAAATTTTGCTGCGGGGTTGTTGTCCGTCAATGTTGACCAGGCAAATTGAAATGCGGGGGTTCGTAATGTTGACCAGGCAAATTTTGCTGCGGGGGTTCGTAATGTTGACCAGGCAAATTTTGCTGCGGGATTTCGTAATGTTTACCAGGCAAATTTTGTTGCGGGATTTCGTAATGTTGACCAGGCAAATTTTGTTGCGGGGTTTCGAAATGTTGAACAGGCCAGTTCTCTATAAGGCCATTGGCCTGTGGATGATAAGCTGCACTACGATTTCTTTTTATTCCAAATAAATGTAAAAGAGAATTAAACAAGCAAGATTCAAATTGCCGACCCTGGTCGGTTGTAATAGTTGTGGGCACGCCAAACCTTGCTACCCAGTTTTTGTAAACCGCTGTAGCAACAGTGTGGCTGGCTATTAGTCACAAGTACTGCTTCAACCCAACGTGTAAATCTGTCGATCATTGTAACTAACTATTTAAAATTTTTGTTTATGGGCAAGGGACCGACTAGATCTATGTGTACGTGGTCATCTACAGTATATTGTGGGTTTTTGTATGTCTTTGCATCTTAGTCAACTGACAAGGAATGCAACATTTCGTCCAAGTCCGCAAATCCTTTTGTATGCCCGGCCAAAAAAAACGAGAACTCAGCAACTTAGCTATGGCCCTCATACCTGGGTGAGACAAGTTATGTAATTTGTCAAATACTTTCTTTCGAAAGGATTCTGGAATATGCGGACGAATTTTGTCTGTAGATACCTCACAATACAAGGGAGTTTGAGTTTCTGGAATTGTCATTCCTTTAAATACTAATTTAGTGTGTGTACTGATTAGTTTTTCATGTTCTTTATCGCCCTCTTGTGCCTTTGCGATTGCTGAGTAATCTAATGTACTCAGGAAGGTAATGGATTCGACTCTAGAAAAGAAATCAGCAGGGATATTGTCACGTCCCGGGTTGTAGCGAATATCCGTACTAAACTAACCGATGTAGTCTAGGTGTCTCAGTTGCCGAGGAGACCATTTATCTCCCTTCTGATTAAAGGCGAAGGTTAGGGGTTTATGATTCGTGAAAACCGTAAATCACGGTCCTCGAGAAAGTGCTTAAAATACTTGATAGATGCGTATGTGCGTAGATAGCGATAGCAATGTGTGTATTCACGCTTGCACACAACTTTTCCCAACATAACACTTTATTAAAACTAAAACATAAAACAGATAAAACACAAACTGGCACCTTGTGCCGAATACAAAAGGGGGACTATACCCCAGGCGTAGTAACTCGCTACATGCTGAGTTTCTAGTTACAGACCTTATATAGTGTTGCTCAAGTAGCACATTTGCATACATCTGCTTTAGTATAAATCTGCTTTCGTGGAAAAACTGGCCTGGTTGCGAAAACCCTCTCGTGCATTCAAGTCGACTCTCTTGGAGACTCGTGTCCTGGAGGTGGAGAGGGACATAACGCAAAGTGCTGCCGCATCAATGCCAAAATTATAGAGGGGGGGCAATCTCTAGTCCCCCCCCCCTCATAAAAAAAGAAATATATATATATATATATATATGTTATTGATTTTTATAAACTATACTGCATTCTAATTTTTGCGTTCTCAGCCACCCCTTACAAAATATTCCTGGCTACGCTACTGATCTGTTGCATGTAATACTAAAAAAAATTGATGACGTGCTTGACTTTTCTTAAAAGTGTGCTTTTAAAGTGCTTAAAAGAGCCTTATTTTTAGAATGAAATTTGACTAATCACCCTGTTATAGCTATAAGAATTTTAAATTTGTGTCATAAAAATAATGATATCAAATTTTGATTGATACCCTGCTGGGATTTTTAAAGATTTATTTTTAAATTCCATTACAGTTACTTTTGTTTTATTTTCTAAAGAAGATTTACGCATTTAAGCGATGCTTTTAATTATGAAATACACTGTCAAATATATCACACTTTCACTGAGTCTATATAATGTATTCAAATGAATTTATTTCAATAATTTAATTTATCTTTTGCGTCACGCTATCCAAAAGGGCAAAAAAAATTTTGATATACATTTCACTTAGTTTGGTTACTATGACACTAACTAAATATTTACTTAAATTTTACTTGCCCTTTTGGATAGCGTGACGCAAAAAATAAATTATTGAAATAAATTCATTTGAATACATTATATAGGCTCAGTGAAAGTGTGATATATTTGACAGTGTATTTCATAATTAAAAGCATTTCTTAAATGCGTAAATCTTCTTTAGAAAATAAAACGAAAGTAACTGTAATGGAATTTAAAAACAAACCTTTAAAAATCCCAGCAGGGTGTCCCTCAAAATTATATATCATTATTTTTAAGAACCATATTTAAAATTCATAGTAAAATGCTGCATCACAAATTTTTAACCCGTTAAGGGTTTTTGCATGGGTAATTAATTACAGTTCTTTATAGATAAGAAAATTTTATATATCAAAATTTATTATTTGCTGTATCATAAAATAAAGGAAAGTACGTTTGAAAACACAACTTTTACCTCTGTCATGTCAAAAACCCAAGCCTGGTTTGTCCATGGCATGAGTAATTGAAAAGCTCACACCTTGGACTTTGTAGATTGCTCCTCCAGCTTCAAGCTCCTGATGATTGAGCAATTTAAGCAACTGCCAAACTATTGTTTTTGGAAATTTCTGTGACAAACACTGTGAAACATCCAGGCATAATATTTGCTTCATAACTAGCAAATCGCTCAAAATTTTCTTCGAGATATTTATCATGTAATATGTGTTTCTCTAAGCATTTTTAGCTTTCTGTTATAGTCTTAGGGTCTTGACTTGGAAGTTCAACCGAATGTAAGAAGGCCAGAATCAGTTCACAATCACATGATTTTCAATCGCACATTTCAAATACATAATAGTAGTAGTTTTGCTGTTGGAAGTGGTTGATGCATAAAGCAAACAAATTTTATTTTACCACTGATTTCAATAATGTGTTTGCAGGTTTTTAATTAGTTTCAAGGGAACTAATTACAGGGGGTTGAATTCCAAGTCGACTAGACTCTGACATGAGTTTTGGAATGATTTCAACTACTATGGTATCCATAGAATTTAAACAAAAATATTGTTTCTGTGAGCAAACTATGCAAGAAATTTTTTTCTTTTCTCAGATAAGACCTGCAAAATAATAATAATCTCATTTGAGTTCTGGAATGACTTTTTGTTTTGCAAAAAAGTATTTGAACGTTGTTCCGCTGCATTCCGGTCCCACCACACGCCTGATAAAAATTCTACTTAAGCATGTATTAATGGGATTAGAGTGTGTAAGTTATACCGTACTTTATTTTTTTCATGGTGACTTACTTTTGCAGGTTTGCTTGGCAAGAAGATAATAATTATCTGAATGAATATAGATTGCTGGCAATTGACAAACACAATGAAACATGCTATTATGTAATTAAAGTGAAATCTGTAGATGATCAAAGCATTCTTCTAGAAGTAAAAAATGTCACTAAATGGAATCTCAATGAAGCTTTCCGAAATTTTCATGAACTTGCCAAACGTAAGTATTTAGAATTGTCTGTTGTAATTTTATAAAATTCTATGAATATGTATTGCAGAATTTCTATATTTGAGTACTGAAG
This sequence comes from Cheiracanthium punctorium, assembly GCA_038373885.1. Classification (NCBI taxonomy): domain Eukaryota; kingdom Metazoa; phylum Arthropoda; class Arachnida; order Araneae; family Cheiracanthiidae; genus Cheiracanthium; species Cheiracanthium punctorium. The sequence continues at coordinate 207,640 of JAWZYV010012060.1, read as the reverse complement.
ATTTGCTCTTTCTTGTACTTTCTTTGACTCATCAAATTTTCATAAGACACTGTTTACCAGAAAGCATATGTCTCTAGACTGCAAAAATTAATTAATACTTTGTCCCTTGAAGCTTTATTTAAGTGTCTGTTTTTTATGTTCCATAGATAAAGTTCTCCTTCACTGTGTAATGTCATAATTTGTTTGACTTCCATCTAAAAATAAACTATGTTAATTAAAAGTATTTAATGATTAAAATAAAAGGTATGTAATGGTTTATCATATATTACCTTATAAAAAAAAATATTTTCTGTATTTCATCAGAGTTATATTTTTAAGTACTTTTCTTTAACCTCTGGCTCCAACATCCAAATATTAGAACATATCTTTACATTATTCTATATTCTTCATTTTCAAGAAGTTTAATGTGAAAATCTAGTGTCCTACTAATAATACATGTAAGAATAGCAGAAAGTTATCATTTTTGTTCTGTAGATGGCAGAACATCTCCAGAGGAGAAGATAATGAACATATCAAGCCATTTCAAGCCAAAAGTTAAATGCATTTTATTAATTCTCAGAATATTAAACTATGCATTTAACTTTTGGCATCTATAAAATGCCAAAAGTTAAAAGCATCATAATTTAAAAGATTTTTGCCAAAGGATGTTAACCACATTCGCTATCACTGATTGTGACATGTCCTTCCCCACACAAAGCTGAAGTGTCAGAAGTTCGTTTGGATCGCCGAAGAACGAATCAGTCCATGTTTAATACAAATATATTTATTATAACAATATCATGCTTACAGAAAGAACAACAACACACAGAATGAATCTCGACGCTTCGAGAGAAGCGCGTCACGTGACTTTCTTCCGGGAGCTTTAGCAGGTAGTCATAGAAACGAAAAAGAAAAACAATGCGTATGAACGCACAGTCCTTCAATCTCCCCCTGCGGATTTACGCATTTTCTTTTCTCTTTTTCTTTCGGACACAAATTATCATAAATATTACATAGAACTTATATAACACACACATATAAAGATACAATCAAATTAAATTTATTTTTTCCATAGACCATAACATTTTATCAGATGATACTGCTGTCGTTAGAAAATCCGCAATCATTTTGTCAGTAGATATGTATTTTAACTGGATAATACTGTTTTCAATCATGTCTCTTACAAAATAAAATTTTCAATTTACATGTCTCGTATTGTTCGATGGTTTATATCCATTTAACCAATCAATTGCTGACTGGTTATCAGAAAATATTACTACGGGTTCATTTACAAAAATATTACAATTAAGTTCTTTCAATAAATTTAAAGTCCAGGTAACATGTTTTGCTGTTTCAGAAATGGCAAACAACTCCACTTCACATGTAGAAGTTCCTACACATCTTTGTTTATTACATTTCCAAGATACTAATGACGAACCAATCATAATTACTCCACCAGAAAAAGATTTCCCTTCAGTTGCATTTCCCCAGCTGGAATCAGCACTGGCATTCACATAACCCATTTCATTGTCATAAATTAGCATTTTGTTTTTAGAACCCTTTAAATATCTTAGAATATGTTTTAGTAGCAAAAAATGACGTTTCTCAGGACGCTCATTAAATTGAGAAAGGTAATACATAACAAATGATAAATCTGATCTTGTTCTGTTTGATAAGTACAATAGTTCACCTAATAATGCTCTATATTATGTTTGATCAACTAGATCATCATTAGTTTCAATATTTTTATCCTCACCTTTACATATAGGAATTTTAACACTTTTGCATTGTTCCATCCCATGTTTTTGTAAAAGAGATTCAATATATTTTCTCTGAGATAACCCAATACCGTTCTCTAAGTGATGTATCTCAATTCCGAAAAATTTACCATTTTGTGTTGTATTCTTTAGCTCAAATATTTTCTCAAGTTTTAGAATTGTTTCTTTACGCAAATTTTCGCAGTGGCGGCTCGTGATGAAAAAAATAGGTGAAGAGCTTGATACCAAAACATTATGAAAAACACCTGATACAGCCATCATGCATGGTAATTAGGCGGGGGCATAGCCTTTCTGCGGAAAGAAATTTTTAATCTTTCAGCGATCCTATAAAATGTTGACCGACCAGTGGCCTACCACGTAGCGCTTTGAAGACGGAAGGTGCCTGGTTCAAAACCAGGTCACGTCCGCCGACCTAATCGTTCGGAGTTTTCCGTGGTTTCCTCCGAAACTTAGCGTAAATACGGGTTAGGACCCGTAGAAAGACCCCCCACGAAGGGCTTCCCGTTCGTAGGTCTAGATCCCCTGTGTAGATAATTGGCCTTAATGCCACAACAACAACAATAACCTTTTAAATGTCCTTTGGAAATGATGTGCACCCCCTCTCTCCATAATGTTCAAGATCGCGTTACATTTAAAATGTCTGAAAATCCGTCTTTGCTCCATACAGAATGCTTATTACTAAAGAGTAAGCAAGGCCAATAAAATAACTTTTGTAAAATATAGGAGAACTGCACAGCCATTTGTAATTCGTAAACCAGCTATGTTTGAAACGAACAGTCAGGAGCATAGCCGGCGGGGGGGTTAGGGGGGTCATAACCCCCCCATGAGAAATTTTTGCCATACAAAATGTATATTCTTCACTACATTATCACACACACGTATATATATATACGTGTGTGTGATAATGTACACGAGTTGTAGCAGTCGTAACCCCCCCCCCCCCCCATGAAAAATTTCTGGCTACGCCCCTGCGAACAGTGTAAAATTTACCACTCTTTTCGAAGTATGTCTTTTGAAAAGGCATTAATTCCTAATGCCTCCATTGGTCGACCACGAGAAAGAACACATCTTTATCTATCTTCATCATTCCACCGACTAAACGGTATTTGTAATACTTTACAGACTATACCATTTACAGGAAACATAATGAAGGTGAATAAAAAGAAAAGAAACTAACTATTATTATCATTAAAATTAACACAAGAAGAAATTCTAAAATTTTCAAAAGCCAGCAGTAAAAATCTCGTGTCACAATCTCAAAGAAATAACGTGGTTTCCTTTTCCTACACAAATTTGTTCTTGGAAATGCACTCTGCTGCGTTTTCCCTCACTTGAAGAGACGGACCATTTTCTGAGGGATCTCTTCACCTGACCTTCAAGGAAAGCTGTAAATCTGAATGAAGCGTCTGTGGTTACCATGGCAACCCAACTGGCAACTGCAGTGGAAGAGAAAATTTTTCATTAGCACTTCACAACTCAGACTGTTTGTCGAAACCCGCGTACCACGTGACTCTAACAATCGACCAATCGTGGCACAAGTCACTGAAACCCTCTCTTTGGTACTGACAAGGGAAGGGGGTTTGGCTTCACTGCTAGTAAGATCGTGTTTTAGCACATAGCCTTACAGCAATTGGGCTTCCATCGGAATTTTAGTGTATTCTAACAGAATAAATTTGAAAAAGGATCATTGCTTGCTTACGTTAAACAATTTTTTGTTACTTACAATACTTGGTGAAGAGGCACTTCACCTACTTCACCTGAAAAGCCGCCACTGAATTTTCGTTATTACTGAAGATTGCTAAATCATCTACGTAAGCACAAATAATTACAAAATTATTTTTATCATTCAATAGAAAAACACAATTATCTGAAGCAGTCTCTTTAAAACCAATTTTTTGAAGTTCAGATTTAAATTTAAGGTACCAATTTCGGCCTGATTGTGGTAATCCGTAAATGCTTTTATTGAGTTTGCACACTTTATTATTACCAAACTCATTTTCAAATCCAGGGGGTACTGAAACAAAAACAGTTTCATCGATATGTCCGTATAAGTATGCAGTTTTAACATCATAAAATCTAACATCCCAATTCATTTTAGCTGACATTGTCATTAACATTCTCCATGATTCTATGTTAACTACTGGAGAGTATGATTCTGAATAGTCTTTGTTTTTAGTCTGATTATATGCAGCTGCAACAAGTCTAGCTTTAAATTGTTTTTTACCATCGTTCTCTTTTACAGTAAAAACCCATTTACTATTAATAATTTTCTCTCCCTTTGGTTTTTCTACAATATCAAAAACATTGTGTTTCCCTAACGAGTTTAGTTCCTCCTTCATCGCATTTTCCCAACTTTCCCAATCCTCTGATTTTCTCGCCTCTTGGACGCTTTTAGGAGTTTCTACACAAGCTAAATTAGCACTGTATTTAACTTAAGTCTTTCTGATCTCCGTAGTGGTTGTTTTAAACTATTATTTTGCTCTCCTACACTGTTTTCATCCCTTTCAAGCACCTCTGATGGTCTTTCACAGTCACGGGATTCAACGCTATCGAAATGGCTGTTTTCCTCATCTACATTAATCTGTATGGAATTTAAGTTAGGATCTCTGTTAGATTTTTCATTATTAGTGTCGAAAAATAGCGTTTCTATATCCCAAATAGAGTCTTTTGAGTAATAAGATCTGTTTACTAAAAATTTACTTCCCATTACATGTTCGATGAATTTAATTGATCTTTCTTCAAGAACCCTTCTGCTTTCTATATCATAAATTCGGTACGCTCGTCTTTCGTTTGAGTAACCCAGCATAATACCACGCTTTCCTGGCACTTGTAATTTACTACGAGATTGTTTGGGAATGTGAAAATAAACAAGGCAACCAAAAACTCGTAAATAATTTATATTTGGTTTTTCACCATGCCAAAGTTCATAAGGTGCTTTACCTTTCCCTTTCCTATAAGTCAAATTTGTAACACGAGTACTGCAAGCAACTGCTTCCGCCCAAAAATTTAAGGGAAGGCCACTGTCATAAATTAAAGTTCTAGCATGTTCTAGAATAACCCTATTAGCCCTTTCTGCTTTGCCATTACTCTCAGGATTATAAGGGATTGTTTTCTCATGTATTATACCGGACTGAGACAAATATTGATCAAATTCCTCATTTACAAATTCCCCGCCATTATCTGATCTAATACGTTTAATTTTAGCATTTGTAAGATTTTCGAATCTCTCTTTGAAACTAATGATTTTACTTAAAACGTCATTTTTATGCTTTACAAAATAAGTAAAATACATACCAGAAAAATCGTCAACAATTACAAGAAAATAATTTGATCCATTCAAGGAAGGAACATGTATAGGCCCACATAAATCCACATGTACTAATTCAAGAATAGAATTGCTTTGATTCACATCTATAATTTTATGCGGTTTACGAGTAATTTTATTGACATTACAAGCGTCACATTCTGAATTTAAATTAACAGCCATATCACCATTTTTAGTCATGTTCTCATTTATCATTTTCAACAAGTAGTTAGCATTTATATGACATAATCTCTTGTGCCACAAAACAGATGGAATCAATTTAAAAGCAAAGTGACGGATCGTTAAAATCATTTAAAAACAGGTAAAAACACATTAAAATCCGCATGTAGCACTATCGGTGGCAGCCACCACCTTCTTCAGCACTGGTCTTGGTTCCAAATGGCCAGCTCTCTTCCTCAGCAGGGCGTTCCACCCAGAACTCCAGTTGCGTTCTGAAGAACTCCAGTTTATCAAAAATCAATGTAAAAACGCAGGGTATCCAAATTCAATAGTAAAAAGCCTTTTTAAAAAGAGAATCAAAAAACTGGAACAAATTAATAACTATCAAAATCCGAAACTAAAATTTACCAATGCCATTCCCTACTGCAGGGGAGCCGCCCTAAAAATCACAAATGAAGCTGCAAAGAAAAATATCAAAATCCCAATAAAACCCAATCAAAATATTTTGAAATGCATTCGCAGTAACAAAGATAATATAAATCCTGATAAAACCGCCGGTATTTATAAACTAAATTTTACAGACAATAGTACCAATAAACAAGGCTGCTATATTGTTATGACAAAACGGAAAATCAAAGACCGAAAAAAGGAACATCAAACTGACATTAAATTCAATAAAACCACTACTGCCCTCCCAAAAATAGCCTAGGAACACCCCATAGAAATCAACTTTAACAATAGTCAAAAACTCGCCAATTACAAAAACAGTCATTATGCCCTAAATATGGAAGCCCTACAGATTATGACCACAGATGGCGCTGTGAATGATATGACGCATGCGCAGATCGATCCTGGGTGGAACGCCCTGCTGAGGAAGAGAGCTGGCCATTTGGAACCAAGACCAGTGCTGAAGAAGGTGGTGGCTGCCACCGATAGTGCTACATGCGGATTTTAATGTGTTTTTACCTGTTTTTAAATAAACAGATGGAATCAATTTTTCACATTCAGTTTGATTAATTTCCTGCAATGCATGTGAATTTATATCAGGTTGCATAACAATTTCTAGACGTTTACCTTTTTTAAATGCTGTTAACAATATTTCACCAGAACTATTTGTGATAAACACTGTATCATCATCGGAAATAAGTTTATATCCCCTTTCCATTAGTGTAGTTACAGACAACAAATTATTTCTTAATTTAGGTATAAACATTACATTTTCCATGGTAACTGGAACAAGTTCAGAAAAATTATTAGCTTTGGCTTTAACAAAACCAGTACCTTCACTAATTAAACAATCATTTATACCTGCTTGCATAATTTTACTACAATTAAAATCAATTTTATGAAACCATTTTAAACTATTACACATATGACAAGAAGCCCCACTATCAAGTAACCAAATATCAGAATCTTTACCTGTTTCATCTTCATCTGTAGAATTAAAAGCACAATTGCCATCTGATTTACTTACTTCGGAAGTATAGTTCACATTTTTTCTTTCTGGGGTTTTGGGTTTTGAGCAGGGTTGGATTTTTACCGGTAAAAACTGGTTTTTACCAGGGCATGGTAAAAACCTGGGAAAAAGGGGTAAAAACCTAACGATACAATAAAGTCCCCGAGTCATAAACTGTATAATAATGCTATTTTTAAAACTGTATTCTCATGTAACTGATGTGGATATATCATCATCAGGACATCATGATGATTCAAACTACATTATGTGATTGTGCAAACTACATTATGTAACAAATAATATTTGTTGTAAGCATTTAGTTTTCATTAAAAGGATTAAGATAAGTTAAGTGTAGTAAAAGTATATTTACAATTTTCCTTTAAGTAAAAATTATTAAACTAGACTGCATTACATAATTGTAACAAATATTGTAATGTGCCTTCTCATAATAATAGTTTTAATAAGTTTAATAATGATAAATGTACATTATCTATAAATTTGAATTTCTTGTAAGATGAAAACATGGATAAAAGTTTTCTGTGTTTATTATATTCCTTAAAATGAACTATTTTCGTATAGCATTCTTTTACTTACCAAATCAGACACTGAATTAGGTGAATGGAAATGGAAATAGTGATATTAAATGTCCTGAACTTTGTTTCCCTGAGAAAATGAAAAAACAGCAGATAAAACTTTATTGGTTGCTTGTGGATTATGGCCGATTGACTGCACTAGGATCCTAATCCTATTGGGGAATACCTTCCTATTCCTAAGGGATCTTGGCCAGTATTTATGTGCAATTTCTGAAAAAAAAAAATCCACGGAAAACTCCGAACAGCTAGATCAACAGGCACGACCAGAGTATGAACCTGGAACCTCCCACCATCCAGTTTCGATAGCAGAACCTCTCAGCCATTGATGGAGAGATAAATCTTCAAAAAGTGACAAAAAATAGTCAAATTAAAGTTTAGTTTTTCTCAAAGGTTGTAAAAACCCTGGTAAAAACATGTTTTTCCGAAGCAATAAAAACCGGTAAATACCATCAGACGGTAAATACCATCAGACGGTAAATACCGTCCAACCCTGGTTTTGAGTTCTTTGATTTCACTGTAGCGTTCTTTTCAGTTTTTTTATCTCGATTTCGCACTAAGAAGGCTCCGTCAACTTGCGTTTGATTCTTGTTCTTGAACAGCTCTCGTTCTTCCTCTCTCAGAATCTCCATGATGTCGTCCATAGTTTTGTCTCTTTGGGTTTTTAGAACTTCTCTAATACGGGAAAATTTTCCTCTTAATCCTCGGACGGTGTAGTATACCAGCTCTCTAGGTGATATATCAAGTCCAAGAGAAGAACATTTCATTGCTAAGCCAGGAGCTCGAGCTATGTAGTCATTTATATTTTCTTTATCATGAAGCTCTCTAAGTTTTTCAATTCTTGACCGGCGTCTATTTTTTGATCTTCGAGCGTTCCAGTAAAGTTATTCTTAATTTTATTCCACAAATTCTTCGCATTCTTTTCAGTAGCGTACTGTAGTGCTTGTTCATCTGCTAACGAAAGTTTGATATAAGCAACCGCTTCGTTGTTTCGTTTTTTCCATTCAATTAATTTCTCGGGTTCCTTGGGCTCATCTTCATCTATGACTTCACTTAAGCCTTTTATGCATAACATAGCTTCTATTTTCATGGCCCATGTGTGATAATTCACACCCGTAAGAACAGGAAATGGCAGCCGATCCATTCTTCGGTTGTTTCGTTTTATGCTATTCAGCTACTTAAGATTTCTTCCCGAAACTAACCACGGTTCTGCTACCACTTGAAGTGTCAGAAGTTCGTTTGGATCACCGAAGAACGAATCAGTGCATGTTTAATACAAATATATTTATTATAACAAACACATCACATCTACAATATCATGCTTACAGAAAGAACAACAACACACAGAATGAATCTCGACGCTTCGAGAGAAGCGCGTCACGTGACTTTCTTCCGGGAGCTTTAGCAGGTAGTCATAGAAACGAAAAAGAAAAACTGCGTATGAACGCACAGTCCTTCAAAAGCGAGTGTGGGGAGGGAAAAATTTGACTTTAGACTTTATATCTGCCACATCATGAAAGGTTCACATTTTGAACTTTTATGAAATAAAATTTGTAACATTTCTTTATCCAATAAAGTCAACTTTGTTGCTGTATTGGTAATATATTTTTTTATAAGCCTTCCAACCCGAGAAGGAATATATATATATATATATATATATATGTAATAATAAAATAAACTTTGCTAATTTAACCTAATTTAATTTAATGTTATTTGAAAAAGCTTCTTTAATCTTTTACTGTAAAGTTTGTTTCTCGGCCATACAAATATTACGCTCGGAGTCGTTTTTTGAAGTTCCATAAGGAGTAAAATTGTTGATTCAGCAGTAGTTTCAGTTTTCTGTGGCTTTGCTACTACGCACTTTTAGAACTCCTGGGTAAGCAGGTGTTTCTCATGTCTTGATTGACAATCTAGTTAACTAATTACGTTTGAGAGTAACGCCTTCGTGATAGTGCTGCACACTGCCAGCAGGTGTAGTAACTAAGAAGTATTTAAGCAAGAGCGCGGAAATTTTTGGGGCATTAGAGCTAGCTGAGCTTTTTAGAAGTTTGGAACGTGAAGCTTAGCCTTAGCTTCGAGCTTTAGCTTTTAGACTGTGATGTGCGGTGATAGCCCCGGAGATAAAAGGTCGCCGGCCTGACTTCTGCCCTCTGTCCGAACTTTGAAATAAACTATTCAACCTAGAACCCCAATGGAGTTGTGTCTATCATTTCAACAAGGGATGGCGTAAGGCCATTCCTTACATAAGCCGGCAGGATTGTTTCTGCGTGGAAACCACCAAGAAATCGAGCAGTTAGCTTATGCTGACTGACGCCGATCAGACGCCGACATCTCGTCTGTCCCAACTTTCTTTTCGCCGCATGCTTCCCAAACAGACGCGAGAGCATGAGCAGAGGCAACAGCCTTTCTTCCGTATTCTCCGGGGAGCGGACGTGAGGGACCAGTGATTCAGCACGGACGACCACCCTCCGGTGCCTCCCAACAGCCGTTTGATCCTCTCTCCATGGTGCGATGTGTCGCCGATGCCTTCCCGTGCAGATATCAATGTCGCTCGCTGTCAGCATTGAAACACGATTGTACGTCCCCGTATCCCAGAACAGTGCGTCCGGCAAGGATGAACGATCTTGCCCGGTGGAAGCCGATGTTCCGGACACTGACCGACGGCGAACTTAAAATTTGGATGGGATGCCATTGACAATTGAAAAATTACACTTTTTTTTTTTTTTTTTTTTTTTTGTGGAACTCAAGAGTTTAAAAGAAGATTGTTAATTTGTAGAAAAAATATTAGTGTGTTTCTTTTTTTAAATTTATTTTGTGAAGATGCAAGGTAAGGTGTTTCTCTCTCTATTAATGATAGTGATGTGTTAGTTAGTTATTTAATATCTATGTTGAAAAAATAAATATAAAAACGGGTTATGATAGTCATATATTATGATAACATTTATAAGTTTGAAAGTTAATATAAAAATGCCATTAAAGTGTATATTATATAAAAAGTGATGACAAATTTTTAAGTTCTATAACTGTAAATTTTAAATTTTTATTGTAATAAAGTCAAGATGAAGTTGGTAGACATTCCCCAAATTAAGTTAGCCATTCAATCAGCTAAGTCAGACACAATTAAATTAGTACATTCTTTTATTTTTGAAACGGATAAGCAGAAGAGAAATCGATCTAATTTAAGGGAATTTGAGGGATTCCAATTTGAAATTGGGGATGCAGAATTTGAAAGAAAGCTAAAATATGTCATTGATAATTTTGATAAAATTAAATTAATTAGAATTGCTAATTTTTTTCAATTAGAACCTTCGGATTCAGAAGAGGAGACAGCACGTAAGCTCCTATCCACCTTCAGGGATTTGGAGACTTACAGTGAAACCTTTACGATAAACAGTGATATAGAAGATGCTGACCATATAGCTGACGGTGACAAAACCCAAACCTCGGAAAAAAATGATAGTAATAACGAATCCGCAAAAACCAAAAGTCGAATTCCTTTTGCCCCCGAGTCAGGAATGGAATGGAAGAATTGGGTTATTTATTTTGAGGGTTATTGCAATGATGAAAACTTGGATAATGTATGGAAAATAAGAAATATACACAAGTTCATTAAGGGAAGGGCAATTACTTTAATTGTTAATAATAGTTTAAATGTTCTACATTGGAGGAGTTAGTGCAATTATTCCATGAGGAATTTACTACCCCTGGAGAACCTTCCTTCATAGTCTAAAATCCGGTAATAGAAATCTATACCCTCATGTGTTATTTAATAATGATAAAGAACATATGCTAGATAATGTATCCATTGATACATCGCAAATAGGTTGCCTAGCTAAATTGCGTACTGATGATATTAAGTAATTAAATTTTTAATTAAATTTTTTCGATCAACTACCCCCATCTGTTATTTATGAAAATCGAGCATTAGTTGAGAGAATATGCCCCAACGAATTGAAAAAATATGGGTTGCCTACTTTCTCCTCTGCCCAACTATGGGGTTGCCAGGTACAAAGAGGCCAGTAAACGTTAAAATACCCTCATCTGTTATTTAATCGAACTATGCATTAAACGAAAGGTTATTTTATTACCAATCCAACCGTAGTAGGTTGCCTTATCAAAAAGTTGTCTAAATCCATGGTTGCCTAGATTTTAGAGTAAAATTTGTCAGGTTTTGAGACATTTCACTATATTTGCTTCTCTTGAAACCATTTAGATGCTACTAAATTTAGGGGTTTTTAGACTCTATGAATTTTAAGTATTCTTAATATGACATCATACTGTAACGTCAACTTTGCGATTTTTTGATACTTTTTTATGAACCTCTAGCGATTTATGTGAAGACGTTTCTGGCAACACTCACTTCGAGCTTATTTGTCTCAGCATGAATCACATCCTGAGATGCTGGATGAACTTTTACAGATTTCGAATGATCAAATTGTAAGTTTTGTTGCTTACCAAACTGACTTACTTGAAATGCTGGGGAAAATCGTAGATGGTTACAAGGAATAGCACATAAAAACTTTGCTCAGTGAGCACAGAAAGACGGCTCAATATACTATCTCCAGTACTGCGAATTCATTAATTTGTTTCTTCGATTTTCAAGAAGCATCCAGTACAGTGATTTTGAGCACTCTATTACACTCTATTTACAACATGTCCAATTTGTTCTTTTCATTGAACCAGCCAAATTATGCCAGATGTTCCATTATGTACGTCAGTAATCTTATGAAGGTGTAGAACAGCAATTCGCAGGTGGTATCTGAATTTAGACGAGGACCATTTGGTATCCGATGTACCAAATCTAGTTTCTCTCGATTACCTATTGGCTTAATGTTAGAACAGACCATTAATGCTGATGCTTCACATCAGTTAACACATAATTTTGCTGCAGAGTCCATATCAGCCCAACATAGATGGACACTTAGTCACAGCATAACGACCAAACTTGTAATCGTTAAAGAACAAGTAGGTCTATCGCAAAAAGATGATACCAGTCGTGCCTTCAGAGCCCGATTTCCGGGAGGGCATTCGAGGCAAGCGCCCCAGCCCCCTACAAAAACTGGGCCTCAAACTGGGCTCTTTAAGTTTAAAAATTTGTACATTTTGGAAAAGTTTTCGAAAAAAGGGGCCCTCAATGAAGCTTTTGCCCAGAGCCTCAAACTTTGCAAATCGGACCCTGCTTGCCTTGCAGAAAAGTCGAATCGAAAAGGATAACAGAAGTCTTCAGAGTATCATTGAGACTATAAGAAATACACTGAATCTCTCCATTGAGAGTATCGATAAAAATGTTCTCTTTATTCTTAATATTTCAACTGGTAAGGCAGCATCTTCTGAAGTTAGTGAGTGTCTAATCAACATTAAGGTGGTTGGAAATCAACAAAAATTGATGTTTATTTCAGAATGTAATTCCATTTCTGAAAGGTTCGAAAAACCGATAAACCGTAACAAAATCCCGAATTTTACTTCACAGTCCGCCGTCAAAGCTCAAACCAACAAATATAAAAGTAAAAAGGCCATTCTTAAAATGGAAAGAGACATCTTTGGCTGATTACTTTCGATTAGTCTTGAGAAAGACATCAACTTGGAGTACTACTGCTCAACGTTTCTGTTTGCGCTTGTGCCGCCTGCTCTTTTCTCGCGTACTGGTGAGTTGCTAAAAACTGGCAAATCCAAAACTAGCCCAAGTATATTGAAGTCCAATGTTGAAACTGTCGAGCTTACCGGTATCGATATCGATGAAATAGATGGTTTTTATTACTTGAATGTTATCGGATCATCTATACCACAGACATTTGACAAGGTGGCTGAATCGATCTTAATAAAATAGTGCTCAACTAACGCCTCTGGAAAACACATAATTTTTGATTGGAACGTAACACCCTCTATGAAAGACTGAACGTCAAGATCGGTTGGAGTTCAATAGACCGTATGTCATCTATGGACCTCTTCAACCAGGATCTAGCTATTTTCTTGGAAATCTCAAAAAGTACCATTTCAAAGAAGCCTGGTACAATTCTTGGCTGATAACTGGGAAAATGATAATCTAGTGTCAATAATTCAAAACAAAATTTTTTTTATAACGGTTGGAGAACACTGTTTTTCTTACCACACAATTGGGAATCACTTTGTGAAACGTAAAGAAGATTATATATGTCAGCATGAAGAGGTAGATATGCTGATAATGTTTCATATATCAAAAGCGCCACCTAATTCAAAAATATTGGTCAAAGCGAATGATACCCATGACTTAATAATTTTACTGGCCATTATACAGAAAGTTTCACAGACGCAAATTTGGTTGGCGGGTTCATCACCAAAGAAAATCAATAAGAAAGATCTTGATTGCATTAACTGTATTGAGCTTGCAATGAATTCGGGTCCTACTTTATGGTTGGGTCTGCTAGCTTTCCACGCATTTACGGGCTGGGATTATACAGCTGCACTTTATAACAAAGTTAAACTCAAGCCTTTTAAAATATTTTTAGACGAACGGATTTTCAGGAAATATTCGCATCATTGACGGACCCAGCAGATGTACTCCTGGAAGAAAAAATTCAGTGTGTTAAGGAGTTTACTACCCTTCTTTAAAGGATCATGCAATGTTATAACATCAATGATGCTAGGTATGAGCTGTTCCAAAAAACATATGCAATAAACAAAGACAAACAGCATTTCATGAACAAGATTAAAGGTTCGACTCCAACCTGATTCCACCATGCTGAATCTCACTCAAACAGAAAATTTTGCGCACAATCTATGTAAATTCAATATGACTGTACGCAATGGATGCATGCTGCGTCAAACTAAATCTTGAAGATTGTGGGTGGTTTTTGGATGGCTATTTGAAGCTTGCATGGTTCGTAGGTGACCCAACACCCTTACAAGTTGAGGATATATTAAGAGAATTAAAATAAAAAGAAAATGATGAAGAATTAGAATTCGATTTTGACATATAGGCACTTCTCACGAGTCAGAATAGGAATACGTTTTTACACAAAAAATTTTTACTGAGACATTTTGCTATTGTTAAATTTATGTATGAATAAAAAAATGTTGGTATCATTTTGTGATATTTTATTTTATATGACTTTCATCAGTATTTAATCCGTGTTTACACGATCAGAAAATATCCTTTTGAAAGATGTACGTTTTGAACAAAAAAAAAAAAAAAAGTAAAAATACATATTTCATATTTATGTATAGTTGCTAATAAATAAACGTGTGAGTAAAAAAAATGATATCGCATTAATATTTAATCTCACTTGAATCGAGTAGTTGACCAATGGAACGTGCTGACATTATCGGCCAATTCTTCTTTAAAAAGAACTCGCTGCATTTGTCTGTCGCATGGAGTTGCACGTGCAACGCTTCTCTCATCGCCGCGCTGAAAATGTTTATAATTATGAAACATGTATTTTTACTACATCTAAAATCTAGGCAACCATGGATTCAGCCAACTTTTTTATAAGGCAACATACTACGGTTGGATTGGTAATAAAATAACCTTTGGTTTGATGCATAGTTCGATTAAATAACAGATGAGGGTATTTTAACAACGTTTACTGGCCTCTTTGTACCTGGCAACCCCATAGTTGGGCAGAGGAGAAAGTAGGCAACCCATATTTTTTCAATTCGTTGGGGCATATTCTCTCAACTAATGCTCGATTTTCATAAATAACAGATGGGGGTAGTTGATCGAAAAAATTTAATTAAAAATTTAATTACTTAATATCATCAGTACGCAATTTAGCTAGGCAACCTATTTGCGATGTATCAATGGATACATTATCTAGCATATGTTCTTTATCATTATTAAATAACAGATGAGGGTATATATTTCTAATACCGGATCTCGCACTATCAGTGATTTTTCAAATATTATTTTCAGAATAGGAGAAAATGTTTCCGAATATTACCACAAAAAATTACAGGTAGGAAGAGCTTTGGAACTGGAACCAAAATTATTATTAGATGGATTAACGGACGGGCTACCCAAAGAATTGAAACAACTTGTTGTGGTAAATTCTCTTAAGACAACAACCGAATGGAGGGACTTGGTACACAAATTAAACAAAATACAGATAATAGACAAAGGCAGGGATGTTAATTCTGCGCCGAAACACAAATTCTTGTGCCGAACTGCGCTTTTAGCCGATTTTTGCGCCGAATACGTCATTTTGACTCTTTCAGGGTGCACCGAAACACAAATATTGCGCCGAATACGTCATTTTGACTCTTTGTTAAATTTTTGCCACGCTCATTTATCTTTTAAAGCGTGCATGGAAAGCTAGTTAGCAGTAAAGCAAGATTCAAACTGCGTACGAAAGCTGCATTCCGAAGCCATTCTACCCGCCCTGGATCGGACCAGTTGGGCTTTGTTAGTCACCTCAATCAGGGCCGGCCAGATAGGCAAACAAGTAATCATCGCAACGAGCACCGTTTTTTGTTTATGAAGGGGCACAATTTCCAACTTAAAATCATAAAAGCAATTTTGAAAAAAGTAAAAGGGAAGTCTTTTTCTACGTTTGCAGGGTGGAGTGGGTGTCATGTACCGCAGGGCCGCCCCTGATCTAAACCAGACCGGTCCGTAAAGAAAACAGTATATTACGGTGACGTCCCAGCCCCTAAAAAATCACGGTTTATGACCCGGCCCGTAGCAAGAATGAAAATTGGAAGCATGACCGGTTTAGAAATCAGAATCTAGGCTGTCTGAATTAATAGAATATTTCATTTCAAAATAATCCGGAAATGCGCTGCCAGTGGTGTAGTCGCGGGGGGTAGAGATCTGTGCGGGCCCAGGCTTTTGCAGCACTATTCATTCAAGGCACGGGCTGACCTCAGCATTTTCTAGAATGGACCGGAACAAGCGTATACTCTTAAAGACGGTCCTCTGCGCTTGCAAAATCGAGCCTTTCCGGAAATTTTTGCTCTCCTAAAATTTGGACAAGACCAAACGATTGGCTTGTGATTCCCCCCCCCCCCTTCCTTAAATCATGATTAATATACGAGCTGGACCGGGTCTGAATTTTTTATTTTGATTAAATGCCAGGACGGCCTAGACATTTTCGGCCCGTGAAGATCATGAGCGTGGAGATGCCGTCTCACTACTTTTTCATTCGAGCTTATGTCAGCAAAAGTAAGCGTTCTTCACTTTTCATCATGGACGCAGGATTTTTGAGTCTTCAGTTGCGAGTGTTCCTAAACCTTTTTTCTTAAAACTACACCACTGTTTTTCTTTTTGTGTGTGTGCAGGCTCTACGAGAGGGGGCAGACGGGGCGACGCCCCTAGGCCCGTGTTCAGCCAAAGTGCGTCCGCAAATTTTTCAGAATGTGTTACGAATTTCCGTAATTAAAATCTTTATTTTAAAATTATAGATCCGTAATTAAAATCTTTATTTTAAAATAGACTAAATTTTGAATACATAATTCTAGAATGATATAAACGGCAGAAATGTTAATTCTACCATTTAAATATTAGTATTTTTACAACCTTCGAACATGCATTAAAAGTACCATTGCATATAAGAAATACTTCCCTCCCACTCTCTTTCCATTTAGCATTTATATGAAAACCATTAAAAAGAGCAGTTTCACACACACACAAAAAAAAATTCCTTCCGTCCATGTAAATCCATGTATTGTGTTTACCAAGTTGCTGATAGCATAGCCTGTATACACCCTTTTTTTTCCAGAGCTTTCCTAAAGTGCTTTCAAATGGTGTTTTGCTTTTAGCAAATGGTGTTTGCTTGCAAACTTTGCTTTTCTTGTATGCATTTATTGTGTTCCTAAATCTTCAATTTTATGCTCCAAAATCATGTTAATTCTGATCTCGAATCTTAGTTTTCCTCTCGGAAACTATTTTTTGTGCTCCCGAGGTGCTCCCAAATGGAATTTTTCTGCTCCCAAATAGAATTTTTCTGCTCCCAAGTGGAATTTTTGTGCTCCCGAGGTCTCCCAAATGAAATTTTTTCTGCTCCCGGGGTGCTCCCAAATCGAGTGCTGGAGTCCCTGCAAAGTATCCCTGCAAAGGTCCCTGCAAAGGATATCAACCTCCAACACATTTCCAACCAAGCTTACAGGGCTTTCGCCAGTGGCGACCCATGAGGCCAAATAATGAATCTCAACCCAATCTTTCAAACTCAGCAAAACCCTGGAACTATACGTATCCGAACGCAACTAACCCACCGAGATCATACCCCCCTCACAATAGTACATACGTACCTAGGGGACCTAGGCCTACTACTCAGAATACCAATACAAATGTACATTATCAGGAATACTTACCACCATCTCCTTGCCAAATATGCCTAAGTTATAATATTACTAATGCTTTTCATTGGCATAAAGACTGTCCTTTTAAAAAATCAACGGTCACTCAACGTCAGATTGTTAGCATACAAACAAACAATACCAGTCAAGAGACCGCTACTCCAGACAATCACAACACATGTAGCTCAGTGGAGAGTACAACTAACTCTTTTGGACAATTAATTTTGCCCGGGCAACTTATTCAAAATGGATCCAAACATAAACAAACTCAAAAAGTAGTTAGAAAAGTACATGAAACTGAAGCTATACCTTGTTTAATTGATACCGGAAGTAGCATAACTATTTATCCAAAACATCTTGTTAAGAAATATCGTATTCAAACTCAATATGATAAATATGGGATCAATGCTGCTCAAACTCAAGGTATTTTAAAATTAAGAGAAAAATGCCTTGTAGATTTGACACTTGGTGGTATTACACGAACTGTGGAAATGTATGTTGTAAACAATAACTTACCTTATGTCTTAATTGGTCTACCACATTGTTCTGCTTTTAAACTAAATATAGACTGTACAAAAAATGAAATTTCGTAAATGGGAAAAAATATTTTACTAATGTCACTTCAAGATGATATTTCCACAGAAAAGACCTTGCATTTAGTTCCAGACAGTGATTATTGTAATGAAAGTAATGCAAATAATGTATATCCAAATTGTGATGATGAATTCATATCATATGAAATGAGTGATGACTTCCTCAGTAAGATACAAATCGATCAGGATGAAGCTAAAGTGCTTGATTTTACTCCAGCCACTGAGGAAAATAATCAAAATCTTCAGTTAGCCAATAAAAGTGAACTTCCTGCTCTCTTAGCTAAATACATCAAAATTTTCACAAAAACAAAATATGATGTAGGTAGAATTAACATGGAACCACAAAGAGTTCATTTAACATGTGAATTACCAATTGCACAAAGAGCTTATAGAACCTCCCCTAAGGAGGAAAGTGAAATAAGAGAACAAATTCAAAATTTATTACAAGCCGGTTTAATTAAAGAAAGCAATTCCCCTTACTCTGCACCCGTCACTTTGGTGCTTAAGAGAGAGGAAGGAAAGAAAACACGTCTTTGTGTTGACTTTCGTAAACTCAGTGCTATTATGAAGACAGACGCAGAACCATTACCTAGAATTGATACTCTTCTTGATAAATTAGCAAAGTCAACATTCTTTTCCACACTAGATCTCGCGAGTGGATATTGGCATGTGCCCGTGCATCCCCGAGATACTGAAAAATTGGCATTTGTTACCACATTTGGCTTAGTTGAATGGAAAGTTCTACCCTTCGGATTGCGCACAGCGCCAGCAATATTTAATCGTACCATAAGAAGAATTCTAAATAAATACAAAATTGACTTTGCTGTAATTATTTTGATGATATTATTTTTTCTCAATCTCAAGAAGAGCACCTACATCACTTACAAGTATTATTTGACATTTGTGTTAAAGAAAACTTAAAGCTCAAGTCATCTAAATGCACTTTTAATAAAACTAAAATTAATTTCAATGGCTATGAAGTCTCTAATGGTTGCATCACTCCTGATAATCCAACCATTGAAGCTAATGTAAAGTTGAAACAACCGACCAATGTAAAAGAACTGCAGAGCGTTCTTGGGTCTATTAATGCTTATGGGAGGTTCATTCCTCAATATGCTAAGACAAGGGCACCGTTAAATAATCTACTTAAGAAAAATGTCCCCTATATTTGGGATCAAAATTGTGAATATGCTTTTCAAAAATTAAAAAGTGCATTGATTCAAAAGCCAATTTTAAGGCTTTATGATGCAAGAAGTCCCTGTCATCTCTTTGTTGATGCTTCAAGTCATGGAGTGGGTTGTGTTCTGAAGCAGGAAAATGAAAAGGGAGTTTTACACCCAGTGGCATATCATTCGCGTAACTGAAGAAGTTATGAACAAAATTATGCTATTGCTGAATTAGAATGTTTAGCTATTGTCGATGCCTTGGACAAATTTTATCATTATTTACATGGGCAAAAATTCATCATACATACTGACCATGCGGCTTTAACCTGGCTAAAAAATGTTAAAAATTTAAGGGGCGTCTTTTCCACTGGTCACTAAAACTTAGTATGTTTGATTATGAAATTAAATATCTAAAGGACTCCACTAATATTGAAGCAAATATGCTATCCTGGTCACCTGCTGTGGAACATATCTCACACCATGTCCACCTTCTTGATGTAAATGAAATTAAAGAAACTCAAAAGAAAGAAAATGTCATAGTAAATGGTAAAAACTTAATTGAAGTAAATGATGTTATTGTAATTAAGAAAAAAGGACTGTATAAGATTTATGTACCTATGTCTTTAAGATTACCCTTGCTCGCGAAAACTCATAACCAATGTGGACATCCAGGAATATACAAAATGGTAAATTTAATTACACCTCAATATTATTGGCCTCATATTAATACAGATATTGAAAATTATGTCAGACATTGTCACACATGCCAAATAAACAAAAACGTAACCAAAAAAGATTTGGATTATTGCCGCAAGTACCTCCAACTGATAAACCTTTTGAATGCCTCTCATTAGACGCAGTTGATGGGTTTAATTACTATAGTTCTACTAAAAAGTATTTGCATTTGGTTACAGACCATGCAACTCGTCATGTGTGGGGGTTTCCATCTAAAAGTGTCACAACAGAAACTTATACAAACTGTTTAAAACAAATATTTCAAATTCAAGTTCCAGAAAAATTGTTAACTGACAGAAATGCAGCCTTTACTTCTTCAAGATTTAAAATATTTCTTCGTAATTATAATGTTAAACATTTAATGACATGCAGTCATCACCCACAAATGAATGGGAAAGTGGAACGCCTGAATCAGACTATTGTCACAAGGTTAAAATGCAAAGTTAACGCTTCATCAACTAAAGTACCATGGACTAAATTACTAGAGGAAGTTTTAAATCAATATAACATAACTCCACATTCTGTTACACTGTTTTCACCAAGTTATTTAATGTACAGAACTTTACCTTATGATCCATTATTGCCAAACAATAATTATTATCCACCTCTGGATGAAGCACGTAAATTAGCTAAGGAAAGAACTATACAATATCATAACAAAAACAAAGTTAGATATGATGCTCGCTTTCTCCCTGTAAAATTTAAAGTTGGTGATGAAGTAATATATGAAGAATTTGAATATCCTAATACACGTAAATTAAGTCCACCCTATTCAGGTCCATATAAAATAATACAACTTTCTGAAGTAAACTTTGAAATTGATAAACCTAGTCCTCATTTTAAAAGAAATTCTGAGATTGTACATTCATCTAAACTAAGATATTATAATAATCCACAAAAATTTAAATTATACCATGAATAGAACTTTGGGAAGAGTGTAAGTTTGAGCCAACTTAAAAGGCTAACAAAACTATACCACCCAGTACGGGGTAATTCTACTGTACAGCTGTGTTTTTTCTCAATTCAGTTTTAATTTTCAACATTTTTACATTACACACTGTATATACACACAAATTTTGTCTCTGTTTACATTTGTATTTACCCATATTGCCAAGAATTACTATGTTGCAAATATAGCCATTTATATCTTATTGTCATATCCTTATACTATTTTGTTGCATTTCAATTGTTATAATGTATTGGTCACTTCATTTAGAAAATTATTCCCAAAACTATTTCCGGATAATTAATTAAAAACATTAAAAAGCCTTAAAATCTCCGTAAAATAGTAAAAACACGCACCATTAGCGCTTTCGACAGCTTAGTCCGCTGTCATCATCAGAACTGAGCCGCTTGGCCCGCTCACCGCTTCTTCACCAAGGTTTGCCATGACTGCTCGATCTGCGCATGCACCATGTCGTTGACAGCTTCCTCTAGTGTCATTATTTCCAACGCTTCCCTTCTTAAGCCATAATTGTGATTATTGTAATTAGCTATTTTCTTGACATTTACGAAATCTATATCTATATTTTCCTTTAAGGCTAGGCGGGATATGGCGGTACTTTGTCTATTGTATTTTATATTGTTTATGTGTTCTTTAATTCTATCTTTAATTTTTCTTTTTGTAACACCAATGTAGTATCCGGGAAGGTTGGAATCTCTATAAGTGAAATTTATTCTGTAAATACCTGCAGTTTCTAGAGGGTTAATCTTGTCTTTATCAGACCGGATTCTTTTAAATATATTGCTATTGGGTTTAATTGGGATATGAAGGTTCATTTTACTCGCACGGTTAGATATTTTTACAGCGAGACTGCAACAGTAGGGAATCGGATGAGTAAAATCTCGATGAGTAAAATCGGATGAGTAAACGGTTACTCATCCGATTCCCTACTGTTGCGGTCTGCTGTAAAAATATCCAACCGTGCGCGTAAAATGAACCTTCATATCCCAATTAAACCCAATAGCAATATATTTAAAAGAATCCAGTCTGATAAAGACAAGATTAACCCTCTAGAAACTGCAGGTATTTACAGAATAAATTTCACTTATAGAGATTCCAACCTTCCCGGATACTACATTGGTGTTACAAAAAGAAAAATTAAAGATAGAATTAAAGAACACATAAACGATATAAAATACAATAGACAAAGTACCGCCATATCCCGCCTAGCCTTAAAGGAAAATATAGATATAGATTTTGTAAATGTCAAGAAAATAGCTAATTACAATAATCACAATTATGGCTTAAGAAGGGAAGCGTTGGAAATAATGACACTAGAGGGAGCTGTCAACGACATGGTGCATGCGCAGATCGAGCAGTCATGGCAAACCTTGGTGAAGAAGCGGTGAGCGGGCCAAGCGGCTCAGTTCTGATGATGACAGCGGACTAAGCTGTCGAAAGCGCTAATGGTGCGTGTTTTTACTATTTTACGGAGATTTTAAGGCTTTTTAATGTTTTTAATTAATTACTAAGATATTTCCGTGTGAAAATTTTAACTAAGTATTTCCAGATATTAGGTGATATTTTATAGTGTTGTATATACGTTACTATGCAGGAATATTTCGATTCTTTATACTTTAGTGAAATTATATTAGCATTATTTTTATGAATAAGATCCAGTATGTGTTTTGTATAGTGTTTACTTATTTGATTGATATATCTTATTAATTAACTCAGAAAAATAATAATCTGAAGATTCATCTACTTGAATGTGTTTACAAATGTTCGCAAATAGTACAATCTACCATCAGAGCCTCAAGTACTTTTGCTTTTCTTGTGTCAATGACTGTGGACGTTATAACAGATATAAACACTAAACTTTGGACAATGAAGTAGAGACTCAACTGAATTAATGATTGTTTATATAAGGGATCTTGTTTCCCTTGCGCGTTAATATACTAAAATTTACAACTACTAGAGCTATTATAAATATTATTTTGTATTGAATATTTTGTCATGTCATAACTGTATGTTGAGAAATTGTATATGCGGAGAAGGCTGGTGATCTCAAATGAAGTTCAAAATTTCTATCTTGCTCCGTTCGGGTTGAGTACCACCGACTTGCAGGCAAGCCGGTTGCCCTCCGCTTGGAGGGGGGGGGGGGATATGTAATAATAAAATAAACTTTGCTAATTTAACCTAATTTAATTTAATGTTATTTGAAAAAGCTTCTTTAAACTTTTACTCTTACTGTAAAGTTTGTTTCTCGGCCATACAAATATTACGCTCGGAGACATTTTTTGATGTTCCATAAGGAGTAAAATTGTTGATTCAGTTTTCTGTGGCTTTGCTACTACACGCTTTTAGAACTCCTGGGTAAGCAGGTGTTTCTCATGTCTTGATTGACAATCTAGTTAACTAATTACGTTTGAGAGTAACGCCTCCGTGATCGTGCTGCACCCTGCCAGCAGGTGTAGTAACTAAGAAGTATTTAAGCAAGAGCGCGGAAATTTTTGGGGCATTAGAGCTAGCTGAGCTTTTTAGGAGTTTGGAACGTGAAGCTTAGCCTTAGCTTCGAGCTTTAGCTTTTAGACTGCGATGTACGAAGATAGCCCCGGAGCTAAAAGGTTGCCGGCCTGACTTCTGCCCTCTGTCCGAACCCAATGGAGTTGTGTCTATCATTTCAACAAGGGGCGGCGTAAGGCCATTCCTTACATATATGTAAAGAATGGGCCTTACGCCATTCTTTGTTGGAATAATTGACGCAAATCCATTGGGGTTCTAGGTTAAAGAGTTTATTTCAAATTTCAGACAGAGGGCAGGAGTCGGGCCGGCGACCTTATTCGTTCCGTGGCTATCTTCTTACATCGCAGTCTAAAGGCTCAAAGCTAAGCTTTACGTTCCAAACTCCTAAAAAGCTGAGCGCGAAGTTAAGACGAAGCTCTCGAAATTTCCGTGCTCTTGCTTAAATACTCCTTAATTACCACATCTGCTGGCAGGGTGCAGCACGATCGCAAAGGCGTTACTCTCATACGTAATTAGTTAACTAGATTGTCAATCAAGACATGAGAAACACCTGCTTACCCAGGAGTTCTAAAAGCACGTAGTAATGAAAACCACAGAAAACCGAAAATACTGCTGAATAAACAATTTTCTACTTATAGAACTTCTAAAAACGTCTCTGAGCGTAATATTTGTGTGGCCGAGAAACAAACTTTACAGTAAGAGTAAAAGATTAAAGAAGGATTTTTCAAATAACATTAAATTAAATTAGGTTAAATTAGCAAAGTTTATTTTATTATTACATATCCCCCCCCCCTCCAAGAGGAGGGCAACCGGCTTGCCTGCAAGTCGGTGGCACTCAACCCGAACGGAGCAAGAAAGAAATTTTGAACTGTGAATTTTTTTTTTTTTTTTTAACCTCTGAATGTAGACTTGAGATCACCAGCCTTCTCCGCATACACAATTTCTCAAAATACAGTTATGACATGACAATATATTCAATACAAAATAATATTTATAACAGCACTAGTAGTTGTAAATTTTAGTATATTAATGCGCAAGGGTAACAATAAGGGTAACAATAGGGGTAACAATAAGGGTCAAATAAGGGAACCTTATATAAACAATCATTAGTTCTCTTGAGCCTCTATTTCATTGTCCAAAGTTTAGATTTTATATGTTTATACCTGTTATAATGTCCACAGTCATTGACACAAGAAAAGCGAAAGTACTTGAGGCTCTGATGGTAGATTGTAATATATGTAAGCACATTGAAATAGATGCATCTGCAGATTATTATTTTTCGGAGTTAATTAAAAATATATCATAATCAAATAAGTAAATACTAAACAAAACACATACTGGATCTTATTCATAAAAATAATACTAATATAATTTCACTATAGTATAACGAATCAAAATATTCCTGCATAGTAACGTATATACAACACTATAAAATATCACACTATATCTGGAAATAGTTTTGGGAATAATTTTCCAAATAAAGTGACCAATATATTATAGCAATTGAAATGCAACAACATAGTATAACAACATGACAATAAGATATAAATGGATATTTTTACTACATGATAATTCTTAGCAATATGGGTAAATACAAATGTAAACAAAGACAAAATTTGTGTGATATATACAGTGTGTAATGTAAAAATGTTAAAAATTAAAACTGAATTGAGAAAAAACCACAGCTGTACAGTAGCATTACCCCGTACAGGGTGGTATAATTTTGTTAGCATTTTAAGTTTGCTCAAACTGACACTCTTCACAAAGTGACAACAAAACTTGGGCTCGCATGTTGTCCCGAAAAAGAAAACGGTTGACACTTGTGAAAGAGAAGGCTAAGCAATTGTCTGAGAATTTCCAAAAAAGGGGATGAACTCAGCCAATAGTTAGTTAACAGAAAAGGGCGGACTTTTGAGCGGAGATCCCTGCCTCACCTCAGTCTAGCATCAAAGATTTTGTATAACATAAAAATAAATATACAAAGAGAAAGTGCAGTTTCACTTACACCGCACGTACTGGGGACTGTGGGACCTCTTCAAAACTAGGTAGAAGCGGGGGATAGAACAGATTGGGTAGAAGCATAAAGATGAAAGGATAGACGATAGAATGTTGTTGTTGTAAGATAGGGATAGTAACTCAGGTAGTCTATTCATGGTATAATTTAAATTTTTGTGGATTATTATAATATCTTAGTTTAAAATCACAACAATGTGGTAGACCAATTAAGACATAAGGTAAGTTATTGTTTATAACATACATTTCCACAGTTCGTGTAATATCACCGTGTATCACCAAGTGTCAAATCTACAAGGCATTTTTCTCTTTATTTTTAAAATACCTTGAGTTTGAGCAGCATTGATACCATATTTATCATATTGAGTTTGAATGTGATATTTCTTAACGATATGTTTTGGACAAATTGTTATGCTACTTCCGGTGTCAATTAAACAAGGTATAGCTTCAGTTTCATGTACTTTTCTAACTACTTTTTGAATTTGTTTATGTTTGGATCCATGTTGAATAAGTTGCCCGGGCAAAATTAATTGTCAGAAAGAGTTAGTTGTATTTTCCACTGAGCTACGATCGTTGTGATTGTCTGAAGTAGCGGTCTCTTGACTGGTATTGTTTGTTTGTATGCTAACAATCTGACGTTGAGTGACAGTAGATTCCTTAAGAGGACAGTCCTTATGCCAATGAAAAGCATTAGTAATATTGTAACTCAGGCATATTTTACAAGGAGATGGTGGTAAGTATTCATGATAATGTACATTTGTATTGGTATTCTGAGTATTAGGCCTAGGTCCCCTGGGTACGTATGTACTATTGTGAGGGGGGTATGATCTAGGCGGGTTATTTGCATTCGGATACCTGTAGTTCCAGGGTTTTGCTGAGTTTGAAGGATTGGGTTGAGATTCATTATTTGGTCTCATGGGTCGCCACTGGCGAAAGCCCTGGGAGTTTGGTTGGAAATTTGTTGGCGGTGGATGTCTTTTGTCTACGATCTGCATTTTGTTTAGTTTATGTACTAAGTCCCTCCATTCGGTTGTTGTCTCAGGAGAATTTACCACAACAAGTTGTTTCAATTCTTTGGGTAGCCCGTCCGTTAATCCATCTAATAATAATTTTGGTTCCAGTTCCAAAGCTCTTCCTACCTGTAATTTTTTGTGATAATATTCGGAAACATTTTCTCCTATTCTGAAAACAATATTTGAAAAATCACTGAGGGAAGGTTCTCCAGGGGTAGTAAATTCCTCATGGAATAATTGCACTAACTCCTCCCAATGTAAGACATTTAAACTATTATTAACAAATAAAGTAATCGCCTTTCCCTTAATGAACTTGTGTATATTTCTTATTTTCCATACATTATCCAAGTTTTCATCATTGCAATAACCCTCAAAATAAACAACCCAATTCTTCCATTCCATTCCTGACTCGGGGGCAAAAGGAATTATGTCTACAGTTCTGTCATAATTTTGTGTTTCTCTCTTTTGGGGTATTATGGATGACAGTTCTTTTGACTTTTTTAGCTGCTGAGAATTCCCATTACTGTTTACTAATTCTGACGAAGGGACTAAACGACTTTCGGTTTTTGCAGATTCCTTATTACTATCATTTTTTTCCG
Organism: Cheiracanthium punctorium; assembly: GCA_038373885.1. Taxonomy (NCBI): domain Eukaryota; kingdom Metazoa; phylum Arthropoda; class Arachnida; order Araneae; family Cheiracanthiidae; genus Cheiracanthium; species Cheiracanthium punctorium. Next base: position 180,496 of record JAWZYV010012060.1, on the reverse strand, counting down.
AGGTTTGGGTTTTGTCACCGTCAGCTATATGGTCAGCATCTTCTATATCACTGTTTATCGTAAAGGTTTCACTGTAAGTCTCCAAATCCCTGAAGGTGGATAGGAGCTTACGTGCTGTCTCCTCTTCTGAATCCGAAGGTTCCAATTGAAAAAAATTAGCAATTCTAATTAATTTAATTTTATCAAAATTATCAATGACATATTTTAGCTTTCTTTCAAATTCTGCGTCCCCAATTTCAAATTGGAATCCCTCAAATTCCCTTAAATTAGATCGATTTCTCTTCTGCTTATCCGTTTCAAAAATAAAAGAATGTACTAATTTAATTGTGTCTGACTTAGCTGATTGAATGGCTAACTTAATTTGGGGAATGTCTACCAACTTCATCTTGACTTTATTACAATAAAATTTTAAAATATACAGTTATAGAACTTAAAAATTTGTCATCACTTTTTATATAATATACACTTTAATGGCATTTTTATGTTAACTTTCAAACTCATAAATAGTATCATATATAACTATCATAACCCGTTATTATATTTATTTTTTCAACATAGATATTAAATAACTAACTAACGCATCACTATCATTAATAGAGAGAGAAACACCTTACCTTGCATCTTCACAAAATAAATTAAAAAAAAAAAAAACACTAATATTTCTTCTACAAATTAACAATCTTCTTTTATCTTGAGTTCCACAAAAACATTGCGTAATTTTTCAATTCTGAATGGTGTCCCTTCAAAATTTAAGTTCGCCGTCGGTCAATGTCCGGAACATCGGCTTCCACCGGGCGAGATCGTTCATCCTTGCCGGACGCACTGTTCTGGGATACGGGGACGTACAATCGTGTTTCAATGATGACAGCGAGCGGCGTCGGTAACTGCACGGGAAGGCATCGGCGACACATCGCACCATGGAGAGAGGATCAAACGCTTGTTGGGAGGCACCGGAGGGTTGTCGTCCGCGCTGAATCACTGGTGAATCACCTCACGTCCGCTCCTCGGAGAATACGGAAGAAAGGCTGTTGCCTCTGCCTGGGAATCATGCGGCCACGGACATGCGGCGAAAAGAAAGTTGTGTTCTTTCCGCAGCCAGCCCCGACTCCCCAGACGAGATGTCGGCGTCTGATCGGCGTCCGTCAGCGTAAGCGAATTCCTGGCGATTTCTCCTCCACGCAGAAACTATCCTGCCGGCTTCTGTAAAGAATGGGCCTTACGCCATTCTTTGTTGGAATAATTGACGCAAATCCATTGGGGTTCTAGGTTAAATAGTTTATTTCAAAGTTCAGACAGAGGGCAGGAGTCGGGCCGGCGACCTTATTCGTTCCGTGGCTATCTTCTTACATCGCAGTCTAAAGGCTCGAAGCTAAGCTTTACGTTCCAAACTCCTAAAAAGCTAAGCGCGAAGTTAAGACGAAGCTCTCGAAATTTCCGTGCTCTTGCTTAAATACTCCTTAATTACCACATCTGCTGGCAGGGTGCAGCACGATCGCAAAGGCGTTACTCTCAAACGTAATTAGTTAACTAGATTGTCAATCAAGACATGAGAAACACCTGCTTACCCAGGAGTTCTAAAAACACGTAGTAATGAAAACCACAGAAAACCGAAAATACTGCTGAATAAACAATTTTCTACTTATGGAACTTCAAAAAACGTCTCTGAGCGTAATATTTGTGTGGCCGAGAAACAAACTTTACAGTAAGAGTAAAAGATTAAAGAAGGATTTTTCAAATAACATTAAATTAAATTAGGTTAAATTAGCAAAGTTTATTTTATTATTACATATATATATATATATATATATAAATATAATAGTAAAAAGGCTAAACTTATGAATCAAGGAATCATTCTACAGCAGTTTCGTAGTATAAATATACAATAAACACAAAATCTTATGCAAAATAGGAAGAAATTAGATATATTCAGTATATAGAAATCTATATATATTATTTATTTATTTATTTAATGATGGAACAGAAATCTAATACTAATATTTTTTTTTTCCTTCAGAGCTCGATGATGTTTCAACGTATGAAATTCTTCAGTTTGAAGCCAAAGAAGCAGTATTCTTATTTGATAAGAAGATAGTTGCATCCTTTTTCCTATCATCTTTTAATGATCCACAGATCATGTCCATATCTGATCTCTCGGATAATGGTGTTTCTTATAAAAAAGTCATCTTTGTGAAAGAAATGTTATTTGCACTCAATTCCAGTGGAACAAAACTCTGTATCCTTACTTACATATTTTTATAACAGGGTGGCTACAGATCAGGGAATTTGCTGTGCTTGTCTTTACAAACGCACTTTCAACAGGCAAATCATATCCATGAGTGAACGTCATTGTTGGCTTGTTGATAGCAGATCTTGCCAAGCAGACAATTTTAGTAGCCTTTTAGCAGGAAAAAATAAATAAATGATGCACAAATAGCACTTGTCATTCTTGCTTTCTTTTGCCACCTCTTTCAGAATATTCAACTAAATTTTACTTTCAAATTTATGAAAGCATGACCCAATATTTCATAAATAATGTGCTTTTTTTTTAGGGGAGGGGAGGGTGTAAGCATGTTACACATGAGCAATTCATACATGGAAGAATATTGTACATATATAATTAGTTATAAAAATTTGACAAAGTAGTCAAGAAAATTGAGGGCGAAATCAGGGAATTTTTTTCCTAATATCTGTAGCCACCTTGTAAAAAAAAATCTGTTTCATTTATGAACATAGTTATCCGTTTTATCTCCAATATTAAGTTAATTGTAGGACTTGGTATATGGATTTGTGTGTCAGAACGTTCAGTAAATTGTTAACATCCTTAGTGTGCTCAGTTTTAGTTTTAGCATGCTCTTTGCTGTGACCGTGGAAAGTATCATTTTAATGTTGCTAGCACAAATTTAAACATTCGAGCTTAGTTCCCTGGGAACTAAATTCTGAATTCTAAGACACAGGTTTGAATCTAGGTTTATGAGTGGTCACCATATTATATATACAGCAAATATAACTTTACATTTCTGTGAGCATATGTCCATAGCGACCTTATAGAACAAGAAATCTTCATGCTCCGGAAGATCTCCAAACTTCAAAGCAATCCAGCACAGCTAAGCTTTCAGTGCTAGGGAATAAAATTGAAACATTTATTATGCTTTTAGAAGCCTAGTGGTACTCCACTAGGCTTCTAAAAGCATTGAGCAGCCATGTGACAGGCTGCATGTCATTCCCAGGCTGGGCAAGGTTGATTCAGCCTTTCATTCCTTCAGTGAGTTGATGAAATTTGACAAAGCTTCCTTGAGGACTAAACACTGGGGTCTTTATGTCAAGCTGACCACTGGCTGAGTGAGATATTTCCACTCTCCAGAGACCACTGAGTTTTGTATTTTTCAACTTTTCAAATATATTTTAATTTCCTTAATTATTTTCAGATATATATTCATTTACCAATAATACAAAAATCTACGAAACCGACTTGGCTGACTGCAATATCAAACACAGTGATACTGTTGCTGTTTATGATTTCATCATAAATTTAAGTTTAGATATAATAATTTTTGTTACAGAGACTCATAGAATATATTCTATGTCACTAGATTTGAATCAAATTAGCAGTGTGTCTGAAACTAATTCTTTCGTACCTCGCACTGTCACTGCTTTCTCCAAGCAATTTCCATCTGTTAGAAGAGTGGGTGATAGCATGAAGAGGTACTCAGTATCTTCAGGATATGTCCAGAGGATTTATTTCACCTGCCATACTTTAGATCTTACTTTAAAAGATATGTTCATCCTTGAAAATAAAATCTTCTTTTTATATCAGGGTAATGAGCAGGCTCTTGTGGGCATTCATATTCTTGATTCTGATGTTCCAACTATATATCAAATGTAAGTATTTGTTGTTTAAACATTTTTTAAAATTTATATTATTTTAACATTTTATTTTATTTAAAAGAAGTTATAAAATTGTATAGCAATTTTTTGGCCAACTTTATATGAAAGTTATACATGCAATGCATCACTCTAATCTGCACAGTTTGGTACTAGGGTTGTGTTAATTGTAGAACTTGCAAATTATAGATCATTTCTTTTTTAACATCCAATTGAGTACTTTACTGTAAAGTATTGGCAACAAATTTACGTATAATTAGACAAAAATAAGCAAAACTGGTTATAATAGTTATTTTCTAATAAAATTGAGAAAAGTAATATAGAACCTTGCTTTTTAAAATTTATTTTAAGTTTGTATTTTTTAACATTTTATAACACTTACCACTTTTTATCAACAGGGATGCCACTGTCCCGCTGAACAGCAGATTTCCGCTTTTATTTATTTAAGTTTTTTTTAATCATTCTGCATATTCAGCAGAATTCTAAAAATTCCACCTTATTTCCCTATTTTATTTTTTTCCCCGAGCAGTAATTAAGCATTAATTTTCAGCATCCCAGTTTCAGTCTTTCCCATCACTCTTGAAAATTAATATTTTTCTTTTAGCATTCCTTTACTTAAATCTCCATGCTGTAAGAATAAAAATTAACAGCTATTTCAAATTTAAATTATTTTTTCCAGAGAAACCAGTAAAAAAAACTTCACGAAAAAGGGTAGATTCAGATATGAGTGAATATGGTATAAAATAATTAAAGTTGAAATAATAGGCTAGTAGTTAGGGATAAAAAAGATCCCAAATCGAAAAAATTTGTTGGCAAAGGTTTGATTGTTTTAATAGCTTCTGTTATGTCCCAGTATGACTGTTCTAGGTTTCCCCCTCTCCACCGAAGTGAGGGTCGGCTCCTAAATTGAAAAATGTGACCAAAAATGGGGTATTTTTGCAGTTTTTCTGAAGTATTTCAAAAACGGAAAAAGCATGAACATGTATTTTAAGAGTTGTAGAGCTTTAAATTCTGCTTAAAATGAGTACTCATTTAATATACTTTACTTCTTTTGCAAGTGCAGCAACACTTGTCAAAATCCTTTTTATACCAGAAGTCCATGACGGTGCTGAAGATGCCCATCTTTGGACAACCTATGAAAATTTGTCTCCACAGAAAAGAGGAACATTATGAAATCGCCTCTGTCACTCTGTCCTTTTGGAATTTGAGTCACATAGATTTAGACTTTCTAATGGGTGGATGATATTCCTTAATTTACCAGTTATATTTAAAAAGAAAAAAAACTGCTAATTTAAAATCTAACTTCCCTAATCTAAAATCTGACTCCAAATTTAGCCACCAAATGTCGCTGGAAGCAGTTTTCTTGCGTAGCGCATGACAGCTTTACTATACCTAGACCCCACTTTTATTACTAGCCCATATCATTCAGAAATTATTGGAGGGACAACAGACTTTAGCAGACACACTGTAAATATTTTCCACCACATTAAAATTTTCCAGATCAAATACCATGAGATAGCTACAAAATAATTAGATGGTAGCAGTAAATTATATTTTAAATTAATTTCTTTAGCATTAATCTGATATTAATCAATATCGGATGAAAAAGACACTTGAAATATTAATATAGTCAGTTTATATTTCTGTTTGCAATTTAAAAAATTTACATAAATATATTGTGGTGATTTAATCATATCAATGAATATATACGAATATTCAAAAACCTTTCTACTTGTTAGTATTTTTGCACTGATAATTTGATTAGAGCACAGTTTAGAAAATTTTAATTCACTAATCAAGTTTGATTGAAAATTGTATAGTTCCTCTATTAATAAAAAGAAAGAAATTTTGATTAAGAGTTGCAATATAATGACCCTTACTAGAAAAATGTATTTAAAATCTGCTAATATTACCACTTTATTTTAGCTTTTCTTACAGTATGAAAATTAATTTGAAGGTAAGAAATTACATAAAGTAATATCTTAAATGAAAGATTAATAATGCCTAGTTTCACCAATGACAGCTTTACTCATTTCTAAGGAAATTTTTAACATTTTTCAGACACTAATTAGGATTCATTTGAGATGTTAGTACATTCTATTCTTGTAAATTTACTTTCTTCTTTAATGTTTGTTATAACCCTCTCTATTGTGATAGAATTGCAATTTAATCTTTTTAAAATCAGATAAAAAGCTAAACTGAAGATTTCAGATTTAGAGAAACTATTTCAGTGCGTTTGCACTAATTCTTGTAATTCTTTCTTGGTGGCCCATTCACTTATAGACTTCATGTATTGCAAAAATGTTCTTAGTCTTGCCAATTTTATTGACAGAGACACTTTCAACTATGATACTTTCGTTTGTTAAAGAAATCTATATATTTAAATGCTAATAACTGACAATAGTTCAATTTATTTATTGTAATTGTGACTCTACAATAGAATAGATTCCAGCTTTAATCATGTGTAGATATTTATTTTTATTTGTCTAATTCCTCTCTTTCATTTGACCTAGTGAGTCTTTTAAAGTAATTGACATTTTATTTTTCAAACCATTTTGCTTATAAAGAAAAAATTTAAAGGTATATTTAACATGAAATTATTTTATAATTTTACTATTTTCATTAAAATTTATGCTTACATTGAAATTAAAAATTTTATCACTTTTATGTAATTGCTTGTTAACTGATGGATTGTTTGGTTTATTAGTGTTTGTTGGTTCTAACCTCTCATAATAATTAATCATTCTTAAATAGTTTTTGTATTTCATTGAATTTATAGGTATGTAATAATAACTAAAACTTTTAGTAAGGTAAATTGATGAAATTTGCATAATTAATGAAAATAGTAAATATTAGAAATCATTCTTCTTAAATATGTGCCTAGCTCTAAATAAGTAATAATGATTTAAACATGTCAGGTTTGTATTTTAGATTGTTTGATTCAAAAAAAGAAAGGAATCACTAATTATGAAGAAGCAATGAATATTTCTTATAAATATCGATGTTGAAATTGAAATGAATAAAATTTATAAAAAGACTTAAGTTTATTTTATTTCTTAAATTTCATATCATTAGAAGATCCATTAAAGATACAGAAAAAAAAAAGATATACAATGATGAAATAAATTAAGAGAATTTGCATATTTTATCGAATTTCATGAAAAGAACTGAACTGAATATAAAACTACTGCTTCTAGACAAAAATGCAAATCTTGTACGTCAAACATGTATGTGCAGGCGAGGCCAGTAGAGAAACTGGCTTTATAAGCGTGCGTAAATTAAGACACAATTTGTTCGTTAGCACACCTTGGTGAATTTCTAGGCGTTATTTTGCAGCAATTGGTTAATTTCAAATTGTAACAGTAAAAATGAGTAACCACCAATGTTTAGATGATGGAATGAGGTGAGGAATTGTGGGGAGGCTAGATGCAGGCCAATCTCAAGTCCAGATTTGTAGAGAGTTCAATTTAATGACCAGCGTCGTGTGTAACTTATGGAAACAGTTCCAGGATACCATCCATCTAGAGAAAGCCTGGGCAAGGTCATTCAAGAGCCACGACAGCCAGAGAAGATTGCCATTTGTTCATTATAGTGAGGCATAACAGGAGTTCTACAGCTTCTCAGCTCTAGAACAGAACGAATTTCTAGAGAGTGAGGATATTCGCCGGATGGTTTGGCCAGCCAGATCTCCAGATCTTAACCCTATAGAGCATGTCTGGGACACTCTGGGGAGGACAATTGCTACTCACAACACCCCTCCAAGAACCATCTAGGTATGAAAACAGCATTGCTGCACAAGTGGGACCAATTTCCACAGCAAATGATAAACTGCCTTATTTCAAGTATGAAATCACGCTGTGAGACCTATATAACTGTAAGAGGGGACCATACCCACTATTAACCCATTCGTTTGTTTATTCTGCAACTGCTGTTTCATACCTTCCGACTTCAATGTCTGTTACGTACGATCATGTGTATTACAATTATTGAATAGTTATTTGTTTTGTTTTGTATCAATGTATGTACATATCAAATTTCATTAAAATTGGTCCAGTAGTTCTAGAGATAATTGACCAAGGCTGCAAATTCTCTTAATTTCTTACACCAGTGTACAATAATATATGAATATCGTCTACCTCCAGTGGCCTATGCAAGGGGGGTGGGTCAACCTCAGGGACGAGCGGTGGCTCAACAACTCACCCAAGCAGTCACATTTTTAAATAATATGTTGTATCTTAAAATAGATTACCAACGCAAGAGATACAGACTTTGTGAGATGCCTCGGTGAAGGTTTCATCAGAGGTAACTGTCTCATGATCATATAACATCAGAGAGAGAGAGAACCTTTAAAACTAAGACAGCCATCCCAATTAACCTTTTCCTTTCAATCAATATTCCCATCACGACAACAATCTCTCAGTTTAAGCAAGATATTAATGTAACTGAGCTCCCCCTGAAAGGAGCTTACAAATGAAAAGAAAACTGTTTTGTTAATAAGAAGTGTAAATATTTAATTTTATTTGTAGTAAATCTCCTTCTTTGGAGCAAAATGATTGATTACAGAATCGAAAAATGTATTTTCTTCATTTAGTTAAAATCATATACGGAGATACCTTAGTATAGATTTAAAAACATAATTAAAAGCCTTAAAACTTCATTAAAAGGTTAAAAACAATCCATTAGCGCTTTCAGCAGCACTAGGCCGCTGCCATCTTCAGAACTGGTGAGCTCGCTCTCAGCTTCAGCACTTCAGACCATGCATCATCAATCTGCGCATGCGTCGTATCGTTGACAGCGCCCCCTTGAGTTATTATTTCCAACGCTTCCCATTTTAAACTGTAACTATGGTTGTTTTGTTGGCAATTTTCTTAATATTGGTGAAATCAATATCAATATTTTCTTTTAATGCAAGGCGGGAGAGGGCTGTGCTTTGTCTAGTATATTTAATATCGCTAATGTGCTCTTTGATCCTATCTTTAATTTTCCTTTTTGTTACACCAATGTAGTGGCCAGGAAGGTTAGAATCTTTATAAGTAAAATTTATTTTATAGATGCCAGCTGTTTCTAAGGGGTTTATTTTGTTTTTGTCGGAACGTATTCTTTTAAAGATATTACGATTTGGTTTTATTGGGATTCTGATATTCATTTTACGTGCAAGGTTGTAGAATTTCAAGGCGAGACCACAACAGTAGGGGATAGGATAAGAAAATGTGGTGTTTTCTTTCTGAGCATTGTTAATGAGGTTTTTTTCCTTTCTTTAATTAAGCGAGGCACAATATTTTTGGGGTAATTAGCTTCTTGGGAAAGTTGTTGAATAAATTGCAGTTCTTCTTTGAGAAGTCTATGGTTGGAACATATTTCAAGAGCTCTATTAACATGAGAACGAAGTATTGAGATTTTATAGTTAAAGGTAGTTTTAGATGAGAAGTTGACTATTTTCTTGTTATTGGTAGGTTTTCGATAGACAGTAGTTTCAATATTGTTTGGGGTGGTTCTTATTATTTTGACATCAAGGAAGTCAGAGCCTGCCCAATGGGTGTGCGGGGCTCCAGGCGAAGTGCAAGTGCGGGGCCTCCTTTCTAACATGGCTTTTGTAAGTTACTACTAGCAGTGCTGGTACATATTAGCTTTATTTCTGTGCTTTTTGGGGATATATCACAACCGTCTACCAAGCTCGGTCTAATGTGATAGCAAAGAAATGGCCCAGGAGCGGGGCCTTTGGCGATCGCCTACATTCGCACCCCCCTTGGGCCGGCTCTGAGGAAGTTTAAGCTATTTTTTTGTTCTATTTCCATAGTAAATTGTATATTTTTATCTAACGAGTTTATTTCATTGAGAATATTACCAAGGCTATTGTTATCCACTATTATGAAAATGTCATCTACATAGTGAAACCAGTATTTAATGCAGGGGTGAAAGGTTTTTATGATTATTGTTTCCAAATTTCTCATCTTCCACTCTGCGATGATCCCGAAGATCGGGGAGCCCATAGGCACACCTTTATTTTGTTTATAAAACTTACTACTAAATTGAAAATAAGAGTTATTGAGGATGAGGGATAATGCATTTTTAAGCGTTACGGTTACCTACCTACTTTTTATTACTATTAACAGTGTTGAATTTTATATTTAAAACACAATTTTATATTGCAGGCTGGAACATCAAGTATTTTTCATTAATTCTACTCCAGATGGTGTAACTTTACCTCTTTTGTTATTTTTTGATGACAAAATATCATTACTGCAGTATGATATTGATCAAAATAAACTAGTAAATGAGGTCAGTGAGTTTTTATCCATTTAACTTTTAGAGAAAACTAACTATTTGATATTTTCAGAATTATTATTTAATTATTTTTTGCTTGAAATTTTAGGTAACTGTCTTCTAATTTTTGTATATTCCCCGGCCCGCCCCGTTTACCTTTTGGTGTTGAATGTGGTTATTCTTTCAGATAGTCAAAGATCTTTTGAAAATATAGTCAAAGTTATTTATATTTCTGGTGGTAAAATTTTTACGAATTATGTCTGAAAATTTATTATTATTAATCTAACATAATGAGTTATTTGTATAAAAATAAAATGGTCATCAACAACATGATGTAAAATTAATAAAAACTTGTGAATAGCACATATAAATTTGATTCTTTTTAGCAAAATAATCATTTTGGATTTCATTCAAGATCCGCTCTTCCTTAGCTACAAAAAAGTTTCAAGCATCCACAAGAGCAGAAAGTCAGTTCCTGAGCCTTCTAACTTCAATGGGCAGACATTTTGCAATGAGCATATGAAAAACTAAATAAAAATAAATCATTAAAATTTTACTTAAATTAAAATAAATTTTGAGAATTATGAAATTGCCATTTCTAATAAAATTGAATTCATTGAAGAAATCTTACATTTTTATTAGGGGAAATGCCGAAGACAAAATATTCAGAATGTGTCTGCATAAGTTGCTCTAGATACATTATTAAATGCACATACTAGCAAATGTGTAAGTATATCTACAAACAATAAAATCTTCAAAAATTATAGTGAATCCCTGGCTTTCTGATCTTGAGGATGCTTGAATTTTTTTGCAGCTGAGGAACAAGGTTCACATGCTTAAAATTCCTTAATTTTGCATTCACAGTAACAACTGTGATTAGCAAACTACGCAACCTCTGCAATCATCTGCAGAGGTTGCAGATGATTGCAAAGGATAAATTATTGGAAAAGGCAGAGAAAACATCAAAGCTGAGACTTTTTATGCTATCGAACAGTTAAAGCGAATTGCTAAAGAAAAAACTACAGAAATAACGAACATTGATACTACAATTAAAGATAAGCTTTATGAACTTAACAAGTTAACCCCGTTTTGTAACTTTATACCTCCATTGCTTATAGAACTTAAAGGTAATGAAAGAAGAATTAATATTTTCTTTAACCAATTTACAGTTTAAATAAATAAAAACTTTGTGATAAAACACACATAAAATGTTACTTATAAGAAGATACGATCATTTCGACTGAAAATTTTTTCAGTCTTCCTCAGTCAAAGCCCTTCGTCTCCCAAAACAGAATTTTTGGAGGTCCTTAAATACTTCTTAATTCCATTTTGAAAAGTGAGTCTGAACCCCGAGGAAGGGCAGATATTTTGTACTGCCCAAAATGACAATTTTGCTGAATACTAGTTTATGTATGTTATTCACAAAAGTTTTATTAATTTTGTTCTTTTTAACAATATGGTGTGCAATAGTTAGCAATCCATTATTGAAATTAAAACCTTAGGGTTTAAGCCAGTGTTTCTCAACCTTTAATGACTGACGGCACACTGAAAATATCTAGAATTATTTCCGACACACCGGAACATAAAAATTGCAAAGGTTCTGTGATACAAAAATTGATACAAATAGCTTTATAATTTATACAATTAATACAAATAACTTTAAAAAATTGTTTATTTACCAAAAAAAAAAATAAATAAAAAAATAATAATAGTGATAATACATTCAATGAAAGGCTAAGCTTGTTTTTGCATGGATCTTGCTGCAAACAGCTGTTTTAAAAATTGGCAGGACGGTTTTCCATGCTATAAAATAGAAGTTTCACTCTTCTTGGTGTATAGCTTACTGAAAGTGAACAAGACAGGACATGATAAATAGAAAATGTCATATCGCTGATATGACACCATGCAGTTTTAATAATTTTTCAAAAGTCCTGGCGGCACATTAGACTATATCTCACGGCACATCAGTGTGCCGCGGCACACAGGTTGAGAAACACTGGTTTAAGCACTTAAAGAGCTCAGCAATTATTGTCTTGTGGAAAAAAGTGGCAGAGCTTGCAACCTAATAACCCATTAACTAATAGGCTGGCATGTGACAAATAAAATATTATTTAAAAATTCAACTACAATTTAAACTGTTTCTTAAATTAGGTGTAATGTTTCATGAACATAAGAATGTTAAATATTATATATAACATACTAAATCAAAAACCTGCTAAAATTCCAAACTGCTAAACTGCGTAGTTGATAAAGGAAATTCGCTTTCAAAAACCGCAACTACTACACAGTCCCTAGCAGTTTTGTTCTAAATTTGTGGTCAGTCCTCACTGTTTTGTCGCATTTGCATTTTTTAACCAAAACCTCTTGCTGCCCAGATGCCTTGCTGATATGGGTTCGCCCAATCATTGCAGGTTGCAAGGTCACATGACAAGACCTCTTCAGAGTGATAAAAAGCTTGACTCATCTGAGAGACAGGAGCATGGCCTCTCTTGTCTGGATAATTTGTAAATGTCTACAATAAAATAATGTAACCAAGCATCGTTTTAGTCATTATCTTGACAGCCATGGAAATGCCCAAGGAATAAGGGCTACCCCTGCACCCTGCAGATTCCAGCAACGGTCCTCTGACCACGAGGCCTCGAGGCTGAAATACTGCACTGCTCAACCTGATGATGATACTACGCTGCTCTTGCCCAGCAACCATGATCCGTGAAGCCTCATTTCAACCTGGGCAAGCCACGACAACACCCCTTCCCATACCCGTGATGATATTCACATGTATATTAATGACTATGTCATTTTATCTCTCAACACCCTTTTTGAAAAATGTGTCCCAAAAATGCGACATAAAAAAGCGGCATAAAAAGCGACATGATTTTACATGTATTTAAATACTATTAGTTCACAACAGTTTCAATCTATTGTTACAATATTTCGTAAGCTGTAGTGTAGAATATGCTTCACATCTATTTTTTACATGTATTTAAATATTATTAGTTCACAACAGCTTTAATCTATTTTTACAATATTTCGTAAGCTGTAGATTATGCTCCACATGTATTTTTTACATATATTTAAATATTATTAGTTCACAACAGCTTTAATCTATTCTTACAATATTTTGTAAGCTGTAAAATATGCATCCCATGTATTTTTCTATAAATAGGTTACACTCATAAAAATTTCAACATAGGGTTACCAGGCGAAATACGCGAAAGATGAGCAATAAAATGACAAAGTCATTGAATATCATTTTAATAGTGCAATAAGGAAACTAAAAATTTAGGGGGGTTCAGGGGGATCTCTCCCTGACGAGGCTCAAACAGCCGAGTTTATATATATATATATATATATTTAAAAAAGTTTTCATCATTCAGTTTTAATTCTTTTTCAAAATTTAATGATTGAATTTAAGCTTTAAAATATACACTAGTACAATAGAATTTGTTATTATGTTATGTCTTTTGGGCAATGAGGCTTTAAATAACATGGAATAGTATTAGAATCTCAGAAATAATTTTTATTTTTACTATGAAGTTATATAAACTAGCATTACATCTTGGTTCTGTGTTCAGTTTCCAGATTGGGCTTTAACTTGCCTGTCACTCCATGTAGAGTAACATTGACCACCTTCTGATTACCCCATGATAGAATGGCCAATACTTCGGACCTTTGTAGTGGCAAATGACTATCCTTAAACATAAACCAGCAGCATCCATTAGTGGGTCTTCGAATACCTAAAAAAGAAAAAAAAAATCAAAAGTACTATTAAAAGAAAACAGCTATTTATATGTTATTTAATATGCATTGCTTTTCATAACTCATAAATTTTATATTTTGAGTTTCTTTTTTAAAAATAAATTGATTTTATAATTAAATAATGAACAGAAAATTTTTGAATAATCTATCTATTGTCTCTTTTTAATGCCAACAAAATAATTAATTGAAATAAAATGACTTGCAACGCTGTGTAATTTTTCATAGATTCGTACAATACTTATCTCATGGTGAGTGACGTTATTTTATTTATTTGTTTGTTTACAGTTGATGATGTACCCAAGTAGTAGTACTGTTGAGACATTGGCTTCACTCAACAACTGGAGCTCAATTCAAATGGATATTGAAGTCTTAAAAAGTGGTCTAAACAACAGAAAAGTTTATACAGTTGAGTTGTATTTGAAGACTTTATTTGATGGTAAGTAGATCTAACTAAATATAACTTTTAGGCTGGTTTATGCTTAGATGTTTTAAGTTTATTTTGTATTTTAAATAAATAAATTATTTCCTTTTGGTACATTTGATGTATCCCAATGTAATGCCTTTGTTTTTGCAAAGTTACACAGGATGTTCTGATGTGTCTTTGAAATTGAGTACTGCCTTCTTGAATATCCGAGCAAAACAATAAGGTATATAGTCATGTGGCTCTGTGAACTCAATTTTTTCGAATATGTATTCGATGTTCTTCTCGTTCTTGGTGGTGCCAAGAGCAAACAGAGCATTCTGCTTTTCTTTGGGCTGTTTCACAGCTTCACCTCTGCAGTAAAACATAAATGAAAATTTATAAAATAAGGTTTTTGTTCAAATATATTGTTTAACTAAATCATTTTCCAATTTTCTATATTTTTCTGTCAGTAAACTTTTTTTTTTTTTTTTTTTTTTTTTTTCTTTTTTTTTTAAACAGTTTAGATTTGCTTAGTGATTATTACTGAATTTTGTCCCTCAAGCGATTATTCTCCAATTTCAAAAGATTTGAAAATAGAAAAGAATCTCTGAAATTGGAGACCAGGTGGATTTTAGATTTTTAAAGTAGAGCAAAATTTTTCCGGCATTTTTTATGCATTTGGGCAAAATGTCAAACAGATCAGTGCAACAGTTAGATTTATGTATGGCAAGGACTGACACACAGATTTTCATTTTTACTTATAAATACACATGTTGTTTTTATGTATGAGTATGATGCTTGGACACTGCTGCCTCGAATTTTATTTTCTGGTTAAGTTAAGAGAGGGTTATTGTTTAGGTTTTAAAGTATACATATATTATTCAAGAAAAGAAACAAATAATTAGGCTGAATGCATTGTAGTGATTTGGTGATTACCGTATTTACCCGTGTATAAGTAGAGAAATTTTAGACAAAAAAAAGGCTTTGAAGTGGGGGGGTCGACTTATACACAAGGCCGTAATTTTTAATTTTTTATCCGAAGTCAAAAATGCCCTTTTGAAAGAAAGTTGTTCTCATCCCGCATTCCATAACACAATGACGTCACCGATTTCCATACCAGGAGAGAAAAAGAGGAATGAATTATTCTTTTCCTTAACAGCACTGGAGTCTGAGTGATGTGATTGGTCCAGGCGACTCCTAGAATGAGATTCCAAGAATGTAGCACCCCTATATGTGCAATTGAAATGCTCGTTCTTCATAGTACACTTTTTCATTACTTCGTTTATCTTACTATACTTTTTCCCCTTGTTTCTACTGATATGGCTGATTTAGTTAATAGAAAACAGAAATGTAAATTTTGTATATAGTCATCTGTATTATTAAATATTTAGTACTTTCTTTTTGTTTTGCTTTTCAGATAATTTTGAATAAATGTATTTATAAAAAATTAAAGTTGCTTTATTATTGAATATTTAGTACTTCATTTTTTTTCCCCAGATGATTTTGAATATATGTATTTTTTTTTTAAATTAATTTATTGATCGAGAAAATGGGGGGATTGACTTATACACGGGATTTTAAAAAATTAAAATTCTTGATTAGGAAGTGGGGGGGTCGACCTATACATGGGTAAATACGGTATATAATAAAAATATATGCATAGGAATGACAATTTTAATTTTGAAAATCGGGAGATCTGAGGCATTTTAAACTTGGGAACTTTATATCTGCACCTGTTAATTAACATTGAGCTTTCATGGGGAAAAATAGGTTCAATTTGATTTGGTTTAAGAATGTTCTTTTTTAAAAGCATGTGACTTTTGAACAGCTTTTAAAAGAAACCAATAAATGTCTCTTCAGATGTCTTACAATCCATTTTTGCTTACTATCAAGTCAAGAAAGTTCTGAAACATGTAGGGGGAAGGGGGGCATATATGTACACTATTTTTGAAACAAAAATCTGAAGTGAAATTGACTATACATTTTTATGAATAGTAATCATCCTATATCCTTAGATTTATATATTTACTTTCAATATATTAATTAAAGTGTATTGTTGAATTTGTGAAGAGGCAGTATGAATTTTTGCAGAGTTTATAATATAATTCATTTGTTTTTTACATCTATACAAAAGTCCTGTGATGCCTGTAGCTTTTTTTTAAGTGTCTTAAGACAGAATTTACTCTATCAAATATATATATATATATATATATATATATATAATAATAATAAAATGAAAAGTATGTATGTGTTATTTATGTGCATAAACCATATTTATTTATTTGCATTTTATATGGCAAATTTAGGATTTTCTCAGTCATGGAATGCACCCGTGTCCTTGAAATGGTTTGAAAAAGTGCAAAGTGAATGTATAAACTGGGAAAGCATATTGGATTTAGTTTTACAAAATGTTAAATTGAATCTGTCTGAAAACATCACTTATCAGTATGCTGAACAGTTACTTCATGTAAGTCATGTAACATATTTATATACATTTACTGGATTAAATTGCTTATAAAATTACTTCGTACTTGTACATTACTATTTCTACAAAGATACTATGGTGAAAATTCTCCTGTGGCCAGTGTTGTTGGTTGCATTGATGTGAGGAGAAATGACAAAATGAAGGGAAATCTCTGTCATTGTACCTTTTCAGTGAAGGAAAACAAATGTTTAAAATATTTAGTTTTATTCATTTAAATGTTACTAGAATGTTATGACTGTAAAACTAATGCGGTAGAAGATCAATATACTGCAATTCTATAAACCGCATCAACACTGTGGAAGTAAACAGAGAAAATCACAACAATAAGAAATTTCTACAAACTGCATTTTTTTTTAATTGCTTTCCTAGTGAATTAATTTAGAGACATATAAATCCCACAACGTGCCAAGCTTAAAACATATAATTGTTCTCTGATGCACACATTATGCATTATCAGCATAACAGCTGACTGGTCCGGTCGAAGAGGAAGAATTGTTTACTTTAAAAGAACAGGAGCCTCTCTCTTTCTCCCTTCTGTATCGTTGACTACCCAAATAGTTGTTTATTTATCTAATAATATTCCTCTTTGTAAATTAAAATCATTGATTTGTTTCATATTACATTGTACGCTGTTATTTGGCTTCCTAAGTCATAGGCATAGCATCAACAAAAGTCTTTTTTTTTTTTTTTTTTTTTTTTTTTTTTTAATGTGTGTAAAAAAACGCATGTTCCCCTGAATGCGTGCGTGGAGGGGAACACACATAACATATTCTAAAGTAAAAATAGCTATGTTTCTTTAAATTTTGAAAGAAAAAAGGTTTTAAAAATGAATGGTTTTCTGAACAAAGTTGGGGGACACACGTCCCCTGTTCCTCTCCTCCTCCCCCCTGCCCAACAATATACTTACCGTATTTTCCGGTAATAACGCTGCAAATAGATAATTATTTCTATTTATAGAACTAGTTTAACGCCGCACCGAGAATAATGCTGCACTTATTAGTTTAAAGTATTATGAACAGACTTCGTGTAATCATAATCGTGTAATCGTAATCGACTGTAATCAATTACATTTTCTTGTGTAATCGTAATATAATCGTAATCTGGCAATTAAATTTTTCATGTAATCGTAATCTAGTCATAATCTAGAAGTTTACTTTTTCGCGTAATCGTAGTCTAATCGTAATCTAGAAATTTCATTTGCCAGATAGTCGTAATCGAAGAGCCTGTAATCGTAGTCGCTTTGATTACGAGACGATTACAAAATGATTACAGTTGCCCAGTTTTAGTTTTTGTTCAGCTTGCTGGGAAAATTTTCACGGGGAGGCACAGGCATGCCCTGAAGGCAGGAAGTTCCCCTGGAGCTCCGACGTTTGGAGGAAGACAGGAGCTCACTTGTATTATTTTTTTTTCCTCGGGAAAATATTTAGATGACCATTCTTTTGTTGTTGTTGTCTGTCGTCTTCTGTTCAGCCAAGTCTGGACTGGTGAGAGACAAAAATGGACTTCCCAGAAGAAAGGGAGGGTTGCACGGGAGGGAATAGCTAAGCTAAAACTATTTCTTGTGGTGTCAGATCTTTCCTTCATTTCTTTATTTTGATTTGCGGTCATGAAAAAGAACATAAATGGCACCTACACAGGAAAAAGTGCAGCATGCTTTTTCAGTTTTAGAAAAGTATAAAAATAAAAATGGAAAAGGATATGCATTTAAAAACTATGAATGTCATGTTTGGATTAGTGGACAACAGATAAACTTTGGTTCCTTGTATTGTTTGGATAAGCAGGTAGGAGCGCATATATTTCCGTTAAAACTTAGTATATCTTTGTGCTATTAATAAGAATGTTATTGCATAAGAATGTAATAATTTTATAATGTATAAAGACCTTTAGAAATATCAATATATTTTAATGATCGATAAATTTCTGGATAAATGGGTAAAGAGTAGGGAACATGGACAATGATCTACAAAATCCCTTTTCCCCCTTTAATAGAATTAATTTTTTTTTTCCTTCAATAGAATATGATGGTGTGTAAAAATGCGTAAAAATACATAATGAAGTATTAAAAATCAATTTTGTCTTATTTTCGACTTGATTGGCTGCCTTGACTTATCTGAAAGTTTAACGGATAAATAATTTATTTTCATTTCTGCCAGTGTTAGTGATTAGTCCCAGAAAACAGTTCATTTTTTAAAAAATATGATTCACAAAGTATTCATACTTCGTTTTTTTCACTGATGAGTGTGAAAATTATTTAAAATATTTTGTTTTTATCTAATTTGTACTGTACACATATTATATTAAAACATAGTACGTCTTTCGAACTTGAATTGTTGGCATCTATTTATTATCAATTTGGAATTAAACTGGAGACTAATTATATATAACTTTTCTATTGTGTGTATTATAAGCTTTTATAATTTCTCCGAGATTTCGCATTAAACAACATAGGCATAGGACAGGGGACAACATGTTCCGCTTGCCGTCTACTTTGTTTAAAATACCATCGATTCAAAAGTCTTTTCCTCATGCAAAACCTATAAAAATTTCACTATTTCCACTCTTGAATATATTATATACACACATCCCTCCCCCCCCCCTCATCCGCAAATCTTTGACATCTCTACGTCTATATTAATTTTGTATCTCTCATAAAAATGTTAGCTCCTTTATACCACATTCAAAAGTTTAAACAACTTTTGGCACTATACTATTTTCATTAAATTTCAAATGCATGTATGTATGTGTATATTAAATATTCAATATGTAAAAGGAATTCTTGACCGGAGACAAAAATGTGTGTCAGTTCTTTAGCATATATAACAGCTAATTGCTTAGAAAGTGAGCATCTTTGAACGATTAATTATTTATAAAATAGTTTTACAGTAAATTCGTGCCTTTTTTATTATAATTGCGTTGGGTTTTACCATTTACACCGCCAATATCACTGTCCAGTTTTGTTTATTACGTCGTACCAGCACCAATACACTATATATGACCCACCACACTTTTAAGATGTATGTTTAGAGATATCTTTAGACATCTCCATTCTGCTTTTCTTAAGTAATTCTTATTAGTAGTATTCTTAAGTCTTCAATAGATAGTATGCATGTAGTTTTGAGTTAGTAGTTAGTTTTGAATTTTTAAAACGTTGTGTGTATTCTAGAAATTAAAAGTTGTTTGTTCGGCAGGCCCGGTTTTAGATATTTAATGGCCATATACGTGTTATGAAAGTATAAAAAAAGAAGTTAAACTGTGCGTGAAGTTTTCTGTGAAATAATAGCTGCAATATACGTCCAGCCTCATCTATTCAGATTCAGGCTAATGGTTATTGTGGAGAAAACAATGCATTTGTCGAGAGCCCCTATTTTTAGCATTTTACTCAATGCATTAAAAAATCTTAAACTTTGGTTTAATATGTTCGTGCACATCGTTGCAAGATCGTAATGACAGAGGTTCCTCCTTCATGGCTGAATAGGAACCACGGCTAACTTTTCATGCGTCTGCCAAATGCCTTTCATGCGTCTGCGTTCAAAACCAGGGCATAGGCAAGGAAGCAACGCCGATCATAGAAGGGATCAAATATCAATTTTTGTATACTAATTTTTGCTTGATTAGGATAAACCTGGGTTCATTTCAAAGATGTGTTAAACCACCAAGCCTGTCCCCCACCTCCCACCCCACACGCACACTGCAAATGACATATGTTTAAGTTAAAATCGGAAAATGCCATGTTCAAATAGAGGTTGGTATTAGAGATGAGTTCGGGCTCATTTTTTGAAGCCTGAGCCCGAAATTTCAGCTAAACATAAAAAAATTCAATTACTTCATTGTATAGAATACAATAAATTTTGCAAATTTTTTTAATTTATGCAAATTAAAGAATAATACAGTTACAAACCTCAATGCACTTTCTAATTCTTTACATCCATGTTTATCAAATAATGTCGGATCTCGTGACTAAGTAATATAAGCCTTATTCTGAAATGCCCAAAGAGCTTCACGCACCTTCTAGGTGCCTGTGCCACTTTTTTTTTCATAAGTACTTTTATTTTCCTCATGAATCACTTTTTAAAATCTGTTTCACGGAGTATGCTCAATAAAGAAGAAATTTTTCACGAGCCCGAGCCCGCCCCAGCCCGAACGCAGTTGTGAATTACAGAGCCCGGGCCCGAATCGGGCTCGGGCTGAGCCCGTCTCATCTCTAGTTCGTATGCATTAAAAAACTTTTCACAAGTGGGCCTAGGAAATCAACCAGGTTCGTCTAATAGTATGGAAGTTCTTGCTGTATGGCATTCTTGTAATTTAGCTCCCTGAACAGATGGACCCATTATTCTGTTCTTGAGTTAAAATTGTAAAATTTAGACATTATAATATCAATGCCAGAAGGGTAAAAAGAAAAGTTTTGTAATCGTAATGTAATCGTAATCGGACTCAAATGTAATCGTAATCGAATGTCTTAATAGATTACATAATCTAATCGTAATCGGAAATTGGGTTTTATATGATAATCGTAATCTAACCATAATCGGGAATTACACTTTCTCCGGTAATCGTAATCCTGGTCTAAAAGTGAAAATTAATCGTAATCGTAATCGATTACACGTCTGTGTAATCGGCACGAAGTCTGATTATGAATCAAGCTTATCAAGTTTAGATGTGTTATTTTAGGTAATACTATAAAGTAAATACACATAAAACTAAACAATTATAATTAAAATAACTTACCATGTAATATATAAATTTGTGATGTTCGTCGATACGTCATTATTAGTACAATTTATTTATCTATTTTTAGAATATACATATGCATACATATATATATATATACTGCAGACTGTTTTCTACTTCAGAAAATCCGTCGAAATCCTCGTCCTCAGTGTCACTCTGTAACATTTTTAAGTGTTCAGATTACACTAGAAATTGCAGGAATCCCATTAGCGCTATTTTGTGAAAAATCGATAATTTCGGTTTTTTGAAAGGCTCTCTCTACCATACCATTCGGAATTTTTTTCCAGGAGTCCAAAATCCACTCGCAAACTTCGGTATAAGTTGCTTTACGGATCCGGCCTCCTTTCGTAAATGTATGATTTTCTGCGGACATCCATGATTCCCAGAAATGATGCATGCGAGCTTTAAATGACCGATTTATACACAAATCCAGAGGTTGCAATATTTTAGTCAACCCACCAGGTACTATTGCCAGTCTTGTTTTCTCTGATCCTAGAAATTTTTTCGTCTCATTTGAAAGGTGCGTTTTCATCGAATCCATGATCAGTTGACAATTTTTTTGAAAAATGAAATTCGGTCTTTTTCTCACATTTTTCTGCCCATTCCTGCATAACGTCCTGGTTCATCCAGCCTTTTTGATTTGCGAGCACTACTATTCCCTTAGGGAAATTTTCTTTAGGAATTGTTTTCCTCTTAAAAATAACAATTGGAGGCAATTTATGACCTGAGGATAAATATGAAAGCACCACGGTAAAACTGTGTTTCTCATTCCCTGTCTTAACGATACGGACAGACTTAAAACCAACAAAATCTGCTGAGCGAGATGCAGGCATGTCGAACGATATGGGGACCTCATCTATATTCCCTATCTCCGATGGCTTCAGTGCATAGTTTTTAATCTCTTCTTTCATAAACTTTAAAAACGAAGTTTTCTTCTCTTCCCAGTCTTCGGGCAATTTCTGGCCAACACTTGTCCGGGCTCTCATGGTCAGATTTTTTCTTTTAAAAAATCAGTTGCACCATGATGGTCCACCTCTAAAATCGGCCAGACCATTCTCTGCCGCCATTTGCTTCGCTTTTATTCTTATTAAAACAGTTGATAAAGATCGACCATTTTCCCTTTGATTCTCAATCCAGTCACAAAGCTCTTTTTCCAAATCTGCCCACTGTGCTTTCGGTCCGCGACGTTGAGCTCGTTTCTCTCTCTCGGCATTTTCAACAGTATTTCTTCTTGCTTTCGCCATTCTCTTACACGTTTTTCATCCACATTCAGCTCTCATGCTACTTGTCTATTGCCGTTCACTTTTGCTAATGAGACAGCGTTTAATTTAAACTTTGCTGCATAACTTTGCCGCTTAGAATTGTTCGAAAACATAACGGAAAATAATCGGTATCGGAGCAAGAACACTAATAAAATGAATAAAATCGAACGAAGAACATGAAGTAAAATTAAGTTGAGTTGTTGCCAAACGCGAATATGCATATTTTGTAATGCTGAAAAAGATTTGAAACATAGAGTATAATTAGACGCCTATAGGTAAGGCGCTGGCGAATATTGGAGGGGGAAAATGGGAAGAGTTATTCCTGATATGGCATACAAAGTTACTTGATGCGATGCCCGATCAAAGTACTATTTTTTGCTCCTGAAAAATGTTACTATACGTAAACGTCGTGATGGTTTTTTGCCATGCGAGACTTTTATAGGAACGGAAAAAGATCATGGATTATTTTTTCCTTAACCAGATTTCAGGTTTTTTTTTTTTTTTTTTTTGGAGGGGGGGGGGGTTAAATGATCATAAATGATCTAACTTTGGAACTACTTACAAGCCGCACCCAGGTATTGGCCGCATTTTTGTTTCCGAAAAAGAAAAATATTGTTTAACGCCGCGGCGTTATTACCGGAAAATACGGTATGTCTCAATTTACTAGTAAAGTACTTTTAAGCAGTCTATGAGAAGTAGGGTAGGAGGAGTTTTCTCAATTTAAAACTATTTTAAAACTGAATTTTGGAACTGGATTTAAGCCACCATTAGTTAAAATCAAAACTGCTGAACTAATGCATTGTGCACAAAATGGAAGTACACAGTTTGCAAACCTGCATGGAGAAACATTTTGAATTTTTGGTAATTGATGATAAGTCACAAATTATTAATCATTTGACCAGTGCTGAAATAATTTCCTCTGTTTCAAAACCAGAGGAAAACAGTTCTGAAACAGAATCAAATGCTGGAGAGACAGTTGAAAAACTTTCAGTATCTGACAAAATATCCATTAGAGATCAATATTTTAAATTCAAAGAAACGTTTTAATCAATTGTATTTTTCTGAAGGAGCCATTTTAATCAATTGTAATTTTGTGGACGGGCCGTTTTAATCAATTGTAATTTTGTGAAGTGGTCACAAAAGTGACCCAATTTTCATCTGCATCAACCCCTGTTTATATTATTTTCAGAAAACATTTTAAATCTACACTCACATTGCAAAAACAAGGAAGATCAACAAATATTGCTAAATGCTTGTTTCACTGTAATTTTTGAAGATTTTATTTTATCAGCAAATATATTTACACATTCTTATGTACATATTTAATAGTGTCTCTAAAGCAACTTATGCAGACACATTCTGAATGATCTATGTTTTTGGCCTTTTTTTTCAATAAAAATGTGGTTGCTTCATTGAATTCCATTTACATTAGAAATGGCAATTTCATCATTTTTATAATTTATTTTAATTTAAATAATACTTTAATTTCATTTAGTTTCTCATATGCTCAATTTCTGCTGAGATGTATGAATTACAAAGGAAAAGAGAGAGAAAAAAAAAGAGTCAATATCATCTAATGGTAGAGAGAGAGAATTCCATTTGCATTAGAAATGGCAATTTCATTATTTTTATAATTTATTTTAATTTAAATAAAATTTTATTAATACTTTAATTTCATTTAGTTTGTCATATGCTCATTTCTGCTGAGATGTATGAATTACAAAGGAAAAGAAAGAAAGAAAAAAAAAAGAGTCAATAACATCTAATGGTAGAGAGAATGAAAAAAAATTAAGTCTGTTACAAATTCATTGTTATTTTTAAGTTGCAGGAAAAAAGAAATAGTGTTAATAGTTTTTAATGTATCTCATAATTTCAACTTACAATCATGTCTTTAATTTTTGATGAGGTCACTCATTAGAAGTGTATTAATACTATAATATCTATTAATACAAATTCATTGTTATTTTTATATAATAGAATAAAGAAATAATGATTTTATTGTTTCTTATTTTCTTATAGATTGTGATTAATATGGTTATACAGATTATTGATGTAATTGGAGAAAAGCCATCACATGAAAATTATTTCTCTCCTTCTGAGAAAAATGCATTTCTTACAAAATTTTCCCACCTTCTCCTTGAAATGAGAAAACTCCTTCAAGAGCAAGAAAAAACAACTACAGAAGCTTCAAACAATGCTAATTCACTTGTTTCTACCTTTAAAATGATTTCTGAAGCATCTGATTATTGGACCAAGTGGGAAAATGTATTGCCTGAGGTAAGTTCTATGAAGTCCCTATATTAAATGTAATGTAGCATTTTTAAAAATGAATACTGAAATTGCAGTATTTTGAAACATCAAAAGTGAAAATAAAATTCAAAATTGGGAATGAAAAACTATGTTAATCAATCCTCTAGGATAAGATTTTAAAAATAACAAAGTAAAACATTTTAAAAATAAAAAAATTACGATTTTAAAAATAAAAAAACTAAGTCCCTTTATAATATAGAAAAAAAGCAAAGACCTTTGAATAACAGAATGGCATTGCAGGGTAAAGGTAAGAAAGATTAAATAGTTTGTGTTGTTATGGAAACAAAATAGTGTCAGGCTTAAGAGAAACTCAGTAAATACTAAAGAAAGAAAATAATAAGCTATAAACTAAAATATGGACAAGTTACTACTATGATCCACTGTGTGGTTAAAGAAAAATTAAAATGTCAACATGGGTATCAAACTTAAAAATCAGATGGAGGTAGAAGTATGGGGGGGGGTAAATTAGAACAATTAGATCAATTTTATAAGATATTAAAGAATTAAAGGACTTGGGATTAAAAAAAAAAGTAGCTAGGAGATTTGAATTAAAGCAAGTGGATGGAAAGAATACCGTTAATCTTATGTATGCATACAATTATAAAAATTCTGGAGTGACTCCACTCGACTTTCCGAACACTTATGATTAAGATCATTACCAAGCATTTAAATAAATCTTAATCGATGAAAAATGCAAACATATATACCAAATTGAAGTTCAATCGAATGCACCATTTAAACGCTTGTGCACTTTAAAGAATTTCTCCCCGTATGCCATAATGTAAAAGAAATCTTTGTCGTAGCCCTGTAGAAAAACTATAAGACCTACACACCAAAATCAATACTGGCCTTACGATGGTGGTTTATAACATATATACCCAGTTTGAGCTCAATCGAATTTCCGTCTAAATGCTAGCGCACTTTCAAGAATTTCCTCCCATAGGCCATAATGTAAAAGAAATCTTTGTCATGGCCCTGTAGAAAAACTATAAGTCCTATACACACCAAAATCAATACCAGTCTTGCAACGGGGGTTTATAACATAACCCAATTTGAGCTCAATCGAATACCCTGTTTAGGAGCTATCGTGTTCACTCACACACACATACATACATCTCATAAAAATAGCATAAATGAATTCAGAAGACCTCAAAACGTGTAAATACACTAAAATCTCGAAGGCGAATTTTTTCATGATTACAATACTTTCCTTACATGGTAGATGTTCGGAGAGTAAAAACCAGGCTCAAACTTTAACTTAAAACTAGCAAATACATAAAGTACATTTGTTTCTTTTGTCTGCAATCTTTGTCAATGATATCACAATCATAAAGTGAGTGTTGTCTCCTCTGTATTTAGTCTCAACAGATACAAAAAACGTAGCAATGCCTTAATTGAACTTTATCTATTGCTGACACCCTGATCTCCATTTCCCTCCTCTGTGGTCTATGGTCAAATTCACATATTCATAAAGCATGAATTAATAATGAACTATGGCTTTCCTTCCTCCTCTTCATGTTTGGTTTTTCTGGATAATGTGACATCAAACACCCCCCCCCCCCCCCATGCTTTGTATTCTTTGAAAATGTTATATCAGTTTTATGATACTTGATTGACAGAGAGAAGCATCCTTCAAACTTAATACATAAATATTTTTTATTGCTAACTGATTTTTACATAAAATATCAAGAGTTAATTTCAGTGTTGAGGGGGAGTGTTGAACCATTTTAAATCTGTTGAAAAGTGAATGTACATTTATTAATAGGTCTAACTGATAATTTTCCCTTATTTATTTATTAGGATATTATTCAAGAATCTATTCTTACTGGAACTATACCTTTGGCTCAATCCTATTTTTACTGTTGCTGTACAGATGGTAATCCTTCATTTCAGCAGTTTCAATCAGCCTCTGAAAATTTAGTATTATATTTCTTACGACAAGGCTTGATGTCAGAGGCTGTTACTGTTTTGTTAAACATGGTAAGTTGTATAAAATAAATAAAAAATTGTATGTATCAGGGTCATTTCAAAAGTAACATGCTAGGTGTTACTACTGTGGTACTAAAGCATAAAAGGGGGAATTATAATTCATGCTTCAAAGAAACAGGTATTTTTTTAAATTATTTATTTTGTTGTTGTTGTTGTTTCCCTCAACAACAACAACAGAACAGTTTCTTTGGGCTTTTATTTATGCAGGTTAAAAAGAATGTCTGCAGCTCTCTCAAGTAGTGTTAGCCAGGATTTAAACTAGAGAAAAAGTTCTTTTAACTAAAAAAAAAATCATAGAAAAAAGCTTTAGCAAAATACTAAAGTGGCAATTTATTTCTAAAAGTTAAGCAGCTTGAAAAAATATTGAAAACAAACAGGAACCACAAATACAAATTTGAAACAATTTATTATAATTTTCAAGATACTTAAATTTAGAAGTCAAGCATCAGACTGACCCACTTCTCAAACATCCCCCCCCCCCAAAAAAAAAGTCTTGTATCTGCTCCTTCAGTTTTTTATAATTAAAAAGAATTGTTAACATGGCAAAAGTTAATTCTATTTCAAATGAAAGTTTTAATGAGATTTAAATCACTAAAACCTCTGTTCATTTTAACAAAGGCTTCTATTTCTTTTGCATTTTTCAAAAAATGCAAGTGTAGCTTAAATCTTGCTGTCAGTGTTAAACATCAAAGACCATTCATTCTTCATGACACTGCTTAACTGCATGCTACTCATATCATGATGGAATAGTTACTTTATGTGGAAATGTTATTTCACACATTCTAAAGTCCTGACGTAAGTTCACTAGACTTGAGCTTCAAGACTGCCTTGAGAAATTTTGTAGGTGAAAAAATAGGATATACAGTAGCCACCGGTTCTAACGTACTTTCACGGGACCTAAAAAAGTAGTACGTTATAGCCGAAGTACGTTGTAAACTGTACCGCTAGGAGGATTCAATATTATACAAAAAGAGAAAGTGGGCTCATAATTTCATTGTAATGTGTGTTTTAAACAGGTCT
Source organism: Cheiracanthium punctorium (assembly GCA_038373885.1). Lineage (NCBI taxonomy): Eukaryota > Metazoa > Arthropoda > Arachnida > Araneae > Cheiracanthiidae > Cheiracanthium > Cheiracanthium punctorium. Next base: position 152,394 of record JAWZYV010012060.1, on the reverse strand, counting down.
GATTTTTTAAAATTTAAATTAAACAGAGAAAATTCTTTATTACTTACAATTTTTATTGAGATAAATAATTTGTAATTTTCTTTCGTTTTAAATGTGCAGATGCTACTTTAAAAATACCGTTTTGGATATCCATAATAGACTAGAGTCTCTGCATCATCACTGCAGCATTCAAAAAATCATGATAATGTTTTTGCAGCATTTAATGTGTCGGGTATGCTCGGTATAGGCTCCTCTGTTTCTTCTTCACTATCATCAGAATCATTATAGACAGGGCTTTTCAGGAGGCATTTACATTAATAAATGACAAATAAGAGATATGGTCTTGTTCTTAGCCCTACCTAACAGGTGAAAAAAATAAAAGATCGCTCCCTTCATTCATACACAATTCATCTCGCTAGAGAATTGGAAAACTGACAACAAGTGTTTTTGAAGGTACTGAAATTTCCGAAAACAAGGAAATAAAATTTTTAAGAAAAGCAAAATTTTCTTTTTGGCTTTGGCATAAAAAGTACGTTATAGCCGAAGTACGTACTTTTGTTAAGTACGTTTTAACAGAAGTTAAATAACATTATAAATATCGAACTTCAATCGGGACCTAGCTTCTAGGTATGTTATAACCAATAGTACGTTATATCCCAGGTCCGTTATAACCAGTGTGCACTGTATTAGATTGAATCATAAAGCTTCTTATCTGTTGAAACTCTGTCATTGTGAAGAAGGGAGATTACATTGAAGACTTGTAAAAATTATAAAATGTAACAGAGATATTGACAATCAAATAAGATAAATAAGTTTTTTTGGAACAAAGTTCCTTAAAGTGACTTGCAGTAGGAATCGCCTGGTAGAAATCATCACGTAAGGAAAAAGCATTATCATGCATTTTAGTGGAGTATGGTGATTAGCATGCTGGTTTCCCAGTAACTAACTTTGATGCCAAAATCGAAGCCATTGGCCAACTGCATTAACAAGGAGGCATAGCTATGGATTTCAATGATCTTTGACATAGTGGTAGTATACCATCTGAATATGCTATGTGTAAAATACTAAGATGCAATACTCAAATACAGTCGAGAAAAATTAACATTTATTTTAGAACCAGTTCACTAAAACTTTAAATGTAAGTTACACCGTAAATTGATAGAGCACCATTGGCTGAATCGGTAAGTCACGGGACTTCCAGTCTGGTATTGCACGTTCGAACCCCGAGCTATGCAAATGTTTTTCCGCATGCGAATATGGGTAATTAATTCAGTTTTTAGTCAAGTAAAGATTTATTTACTTTTTCATTTATTATTTTCTTACTACTCATTGACTTTATATATATATATATATATATATATACAGCTGACTTGCGATTTAATGACCTTCACGGGAGCTCCGGCAAGTAGGACATTAAATAAAAAGTTTTTTTGTTGGTATGATTATGGCAACGCCACACTAGGGCGATCTGTCAAGGATGATGGGTGCCTTGTTGGGAGGACTTTCTAAGGGATTCTAATGCATATTCATGTTACATCTGAAGAAAACCTACCAAAACTTCATACAATTAGATCGACAGCCGAGCAATGGGACCCGAACCTGGGACCTTCACACTTCAAGGGAAACTTGGGGGGCACAATAGTTTTTTCCATATTTAAATGATGACTATCCTTTCACTAACACATTAGTAGGCAAAATATGCGAAACACTCATTTAAAATATGCCTAGATCTGAATACGGTGTGTAAGAGGTTAAAACTTCTTGAAACTTATCAAGGTAAATTTAGAGATCGGTGGAACCCGAACCTGGAACCTTCATACTTCGACTGTCTACCATTTTAGCGATTTAACCACTGTGCCATGGTGAGGCCCTAAATCAAAGCTTTATTAAAGGTATTGGAAAACGGTCAGGACTTCATCAGAGGGTCGCTAAATCAAGTGTCGTAAAATCTCTAGCTGATTGTATATTTATTTATATATTTAAAAAATATCTGCTATTCAAAGAATTTTTTACAATTGATTATGCTTAAAAAAATAATACTGTTGCTGTGGTATCAAGAATGGGTGAAATTTAAGTGAAAAAAATTTCTCCTGTAATTGTGACAAAAATAAATGTACCTTAAATAAATATTGAGTTTCTGAGTGTTAAAAGTGGTTTATTTTGAATGTGTAAAATTCTGATTCCAAAGTAAAGATTTTACATAGAAATAAAATTTAAATAATAATAAAAAATCAATAAGTAGGTAGTAAAAAAATAAATAAATGATATATAAATGAATAAACGAAAAAGACTAATTTACTAAAAAATAAATTAATTACCAATATTCGGGTATTTAAAATAAGCACAGAAAAAAACAATACATAGCACAGGGTTCGAACGCGTATTAACAGACTGGAAGTCGCGTGACTTACCGATTCAGCCACTAGCATTCTATCAATTCAGTACGTAACTTATATTTAAAGTTTTGGTAAAGAGGTTCAAAAATAAATATTAATTTTTCTAGACTGTATTTGAATATTGCGTCTTAGTATTTTACAATTAGTGTATTCACATGGTATACTACCACTATGACAAAGATCATTGAAATCCATTTCCCTGAAGCTGGGCCTCCTCCTTGTAAGACACACAATCATTTTTTCTGACTCTAGGGCTGTTTTCCTTGTTGATTCCCAGGCCGCAATCCAAACTTTGGGATCCTTTTGTAAAGACAATACTGTTAGGGTGAATAATACTCGAACTGTTCTTGACATCTTTTGAACAGTGGGTGGACCATCACCCTTCAGTGGATCCCAAGTCACTGTCATATGCGTCCGGACAGACTAATTAAGGCTGGTTGTTCATTACCTCAGTCATCCTACCCATGTCCCTATTTTTATATTTGCAACTAGCGGTACCCGTGCGAATAATTCGCACTAAATAAGTGTGATATCACTTTGCAAAATTACAAAAATTATATTTTATTTATTCTTTACAAGATGGGTGGATTCTTGTGTAACGAAATCAATCGCAACAAACAAAACTCTTGCACCCATCTAGCGAGCGGTTCTACATTCACGAGCGATTTCACTTGCAAAGCGTGACACACAAATCCCGCAATGACATCCTATTTCATATGCATGTTGGCCTTGCACTAACTGTGAATTTCACTGGTGAACTAATTCTAAATGTACAAAAACCACTACTTCGTAACTCCTTAGAATATCACCTCTTCACGCAAGTTTTTTTTTGCAAATCGCAATACTCAACAGCTGTGACGTTTCTCTTCATTACGAAGAAAAACGATTACGGTTAAAGTAATTAAAAAACTTTGTAAAAAACACACATAAGAAGTAAAAGGAAAAAGGATTACGGTTACTAAAATTGTACGTTATCGCCGTCATTTGGCATGGGCACCACTTCTGTATTCCACCCATTAATTTACAAAAACAATAGCAATAACACATTTTTTAATTGCTGATGCCGGTAGAGCAAGCAATTCTCTATAAAATGATATAAAATTTATGTGGAGTAATTTTGAGGTTTTTTCTAAAAAGGGAGGCAAACATCTTAACCTTAACGTATTAATATATATCATGAAATTAAGAGAGTGATTGAAAGTGTGATTAAGGACTATCACAGGACCCATGCTGCAGGAAAGTCCTGAAACAAACTTATGATTCATCCCCTGCCAGGCAACCTTCTTAGGCGTGTGGCCTCTGCAAATTTTAGACTTTTAACCTCTCATGACTTTATGGGGACACCTACACCGTATTGTTGTTTCACCTTCACCTGACTGCCCTCTGTGTCTTGAGGCGAATTTTATGAACTTTGACCATTTGCTGACATGCTCTGCACTTCAAGACAAGCACTATTCTGTGGACATTTTTTTTTAACAGTTCTGGACTACGAGAGGGAAATTGTAATCTATAAACTTTTCCTAGGTGTATGAAAAAAAAAAAGTACAGCATGGATGTTTGTCATCCTGGTGAAATGAAATATTTCATAGTGCTAAATATGGCAATCTGTAAAGGATTGAAATAGAGAAATGTATGGAAATCTGTTTTCATGGTAAACTTACATGGGAAATGATTCTGGAATTATATGCTTGTGTAAGTCACCATTGGTGAAAAGATATCTTAGCTGTTTCATAGTTTACAGCAAAGAAACCATTTGAAGCACTGTTTTTTTATAAATTTAATGAGAAATGCTGATTAACTATAGACATGTGTGTCACCAAATTTTGAAAAACCACTGTGAGTGGCAAATAGCAAGGTGTTTCTCATATTTTACATATTTAAATATATTGTGAAGTTAAATTTTTATGTTCCAAGTAACGGATGAATTAGCTAGCTGCAGCTTTCAATGCTTGATGTGATATTTAATTTTCACATCAAAATGGCATTTTTTAAAAATCGGGGTCTAGCTTTCAAATTTACTTCCCATTACCAAACTGAATTTATTGGTTGTGTTAAAGCAGTTTTAGATGATTAAAAGATTAAAAGGAAATTGAAAAATTAACTAGTTTTAACAATTGTTTGTTAACATAACTTTTTGATTTTAAAATATTTATATATTTAAATTAAATAACCTGCTTATTTTGGTGCATTTTTATATTTTTCTCACAAGGCAAATTTATTAAACACTGTACTTTTTATTTTTTTTTATTTTTAGGGAATTGATATCAATTCTAAACTTTTAAAAATATTTAAATCTACTCTTGAAAAAGACATTAGGAGTTTAATGCTGAATGAACTTCAAGAAAGAAATCTTTTATGTGATTCTGATGTTCAGCTTTTGAAGTTTGTTACACTCATTGAAAAGTTATATCCTTGTACTTCATTTGAACATGCTCGTGTGTTATTGGATGAAAAAAGGTAATTAAATGTTTTATAATGCTATTCTTTACTGTCTATAAAATGCTTTTTGTTTTAATTCTGACACTTTTTTTAAAAAATAAGAAAGAAAGATATTGTGTATTGATAAGAAAAATCTAAGAGTCATTTCTATGGTTAAAACATAAAAATTGGTGCTGGCCAAAGTAGCGCAAGCTGTTAAGAGATTAAAATTCATGGCCTCTCCAGTGGAGCAAAGAGGACAGTCAGGAATATCTATCACTTCAATACAATGAAGGTGTCCTTGAAGATAGTTATGTCCGGTTAAAATTCTAAAACTGGCTGTGGGGATCTGTCTGGTGAGGTCCATTGTGATTGGATTATAAAAGAGGCTTTCCCAGGCCTTACCTTTGGCTTCAATCTCTTGCATTTTGCACAAGTGTTTCCCTGTTGAACTCACAATTGTAGTAGAGGACTGTTTATAAGGTAAACAATAAAGAATATGCATTGCAAAGCTACTTATAAATTTAACCTGAAACAAATAAAATAAACTGACTTTAAAAATATTAAAAATTAAGATGCTTTAAAATAATTTATATTTTAGGGGCCAAAACTTGTCTAAAAAAGTTTATTTATATGTATTTCTGAAATTTTATTTATTTATTTTAATGTCTGATTGGTGCGATTCCAATTTTGTTCTGTGCCGTATTTTTGCAATTTAATTTGTTGGGTTTGTGACATTCGGAAAGGGGGGAGGAATTATTCACAACATAAATGCAAAACAATACATTTCTTTTTTCTTTTTCTTTTCTTTTCTTTTTTTTTTTTTTTTTTGGTCTATGATCATTTTCTTTATCAACAATTCTGTTTGAGGCTTTTGATTTTGAAGAATATTCAATAAAAAAATTATGACATGATTATTTTAAGGACCAAGATTATTTTCCCTTTTTGTATTCGTTAACCACTATGTTTGTTTATTATCTAGTACTATTTCTGTGAATGAAATGAACTGTGCTGTACCATATACGGAAGGTAAATTACCTGTTGGTGATTTAATAGTTTCAAATCAAGACAACAGTGAAAGTGGAGCATACTGTCGCATTATGTTGGATTGGCTTTCATCATGGAATGTAGATATCAAGAGTAGAATATTAGCTCCTCATTTCCTGAAAAATTCTCCTGTGTTAGAGTTTTATGTGAAAGAAGGTTAGAAAAGTATTTTCAAAAAGTATTTCTAGCTATATACAAGTCATTAAAATATGTCCTTATTCTTTTAGTTTTACATCATTATGTTTGGTATACAGAATTTTAATATGATTACAAAATTTCACTTTGAATGATTACAATATGTGTACGACATATGTATAATATGGATAACAAAGTAGTGCAAAAACATATTCTGTCAAAACGCACAATATCACTAACAAGACTGTAATGTTTAAAATAAGAAAAAAAAAAAAAAAAACCTCTCTCTGATTAGTGGTATATACTTTACTGTTGCTTTAAGTTCATATATTTAATAGTCACATGCCCAGTGACAGAATCTCCACACCACAGCAACAGAAGGTTTAGGGTTGCCATTGGTGACTATTTTTTAGCTTCAGTGACTGTAGGATAAAGATAATGGTTGGTATGTGTTATCACATGTTGCATGAAAAATCTTGAAAAACACTGTGTTGCCACCAACTACAAATATTCTCTCATATCCATGGAAAATATAAAAAATGGTACTTGCAAAAACACAAAATGAAATGAAGAGCAGTAGAAACTAAATTTGTACTATTTCGGAGTGAGAATTGCATAACTTGAAAATATGATTGCATATCAGACACAAAGTCATCCGATTTAAGAAATCACATTTGGAGATTCACAAAAATTGAAAAAGGTAGCCAACAATTTTTTGACCCACTTAACAATGTTGTAGAAAAAACCATTCATCTTCTTAGTGCTCGCCATTTTACATCTTGCCTGAAGAGAGCACACAAAAAATTCAAAACCCTGGGCTAACACATTATTTCATAAGAAAAAAAAAAAAAAAACATTTCTAAGAACACATTCCTTTTTGATAAGGAATTTCACTCAGCACTTTGGTCTTGAGGCAAGTTATTTTATTTTTCCATCTAAAAGCCACTAATTTACAAAATTCTGGGTTATATATTTAAAACTCTACAATACACACTCAAAGAGTAAACTTGGGGAAGCGTGTTGAAATAAACCATCACAGCGTGGATGCGATTCTGGGCCTTATGTGTCAGTGGGTGAATGCTGCATCACATGAAGTGAGCAGCCTCACCACACCAGATCCAATTGCCCAATTGCCAAGTGGCCGCTACTAAAACTGTTAAAGAGAATTAAAAAAGGTAGAGGTTAAAACTTCTCATTTGTTCCAGAAATTTCTTGAAGTAACCCGCATGTGCTTTCAATCTGCGGAAGAGAAAAACTGCAAAAATTTTCAGCTGCCCAGAGCAGACTGCACAAGCGACGGCAACTCTTATTATTTGATTTTTTACTTTAGCAGAAGAGCAGCTGATAAGAACGTGAGAGAGAAGTTGACGCGAGAGCTTTTGCAAAGAGGTACCAGAAAGGGGAAGAAAATACATTCTGATGTTGACGATTAGATTAAAAGTAATTAAAATATTTCAAACAAAAAAATATGTCCTGTGCGATGTAAGAGCAACAGGGCAGTGACTATGGCAACTTTTTTAAGCAAACAATGAGAAAAAAGTGACTATTTGAAAAAAAAATTTGAGACTTTCACAAAGTTTAGGCAACTATTTCCGAATTTCCTCTAGGTCAAAGTAGGGGCTGCCACCATCATTAATCATTTTTATTATTTGTGCCATGTCTCCAAAATTGCCAATAAGGTCATGATATAGTGAATTTGCCCGTTTGATGGAGACATTCGCTGCAGATCATGCCAATCTAATTATCATTGGTGATGAACCCAATCCTTTCATTCCAATTTGTGAAAATCTGCTTATTTTGCAGATCAGCGAATATCTTTCTTTATATCTTGTATATCAACAAACTGCAAAAATTATGATTGGAAACTGTTTATCTAACTTCCAACTTTTTTTGAGAGAAAAGTTTGGATAAGTATTATGCTGCCTCTGCCCAGCATGTCAGTTTCAATCTTCTTCCATCCATCTTTTTCATTCCAGCTTGTCAAGTCTGGATGATTCTTATCTGTGTTTTATAAAAATCTATTCAGTCATTCTTACTATAACAGGGTCGCCACTGGTCAGGGAAAACCTGGAAAAGTCATGAAATTTCATTTTGGCCAAAAATAAAAAATAAAAAATGAGGGAGAAGTCGGGGAAAATTGCAAATTTTGTCCCAAAACCTTTAAAATCATGTAATTTGGACTGGAAAATCAGTGTTTGCAAACAAACAACATTTAACCTTACTTTGGGAAACTAAAAATATTAAAGAGCATATGCAAAGTTAATGTCATAAACATAAAAAATAGGCTCGATTTTTATGACTTGATGGTCTGGAAAAGTCAGGGAATTTTTTTTTTTTTCGGGAATTGAGTGGCAGCACTGTATAAAATTAAAAACTCCAATGGATGAATGCCTCTGTCTGAGGTTTCATAGCTCCCAAACACGTGAGCCATTTTTTAATGCTGCTCGTTTTGAATGAAAGCTATTTTAATTAGGATTATCCATAGCTGTATATAATGGTATTTACTTTATAAATTAGAGATATTTAGAAAGCTTGCTATACACATAGTGCGGATATCCTTATTAATTTGTGAAGTTGAATTGAAAAATTTGGCATACTGTTATACATTTTACAAGCAGTTGAGTTCTGCTTTTAAGTCCACTCTAAAATTGATTAATTTACAAACTGTGAATCGAAATCTGCTTAGTTGAATTCTTGAATAAAATGTATCAAGAATCAAAATGCTATTGTGCAAAAGGATAAAACATGATTAAATGCAGTAAGAATTTAAAAACTCAGAACAATTATGATTTTTTTTTCCTAATTTTTTAATTTTTTTTTTTTTTTTTTCTATTTTTCTAATGTAAACCAGATGATTCTGAATGTTTGGGGAAGTTACAATACGTAAAGTATATTATATTTTCCTGACTGACTTTTCTATTAATGTGTAATATTAATAGCCTTCTTAAATAATTAGATACTAAAGATAGATGAGAGACCTGCATAAAAAACTATATATTTGAACTGTAATTACTGACAGTTTTATTAAACTAATTTTATTATGTTTAAAAAAAAAAAAAACACTTTTCTAATGTTTAGTTGTCTTTATAAATGTTGTTCTTATGTTATGTCCATTGTCTCTACTATGTCTAATATGTTAGTTTTTACTTTTTTTTTCTTATTTATTATCTTATTTACTTATTTATATAAATTTTTGTGTGTTCATTGATTTACAGGTACTGCAATTGAAATTAATCCAGTGTCTTTGTGGTGCTATTTGCTTGAAAATGGTAGTCTGCCTTACCTTACAAATTGGATTGAAAGTTGGTTAAATTCTGAAAACAGAATTGACCGATCTTCAATTTTTAAAAACATGAAAATTACTGGAGAAATGATAAATGTTGTTCCTGAAAGAGCAACATTATATATTTCAGAAATTTTGTTGAACAAACTAGCTAGGTAAAAACATATTTAAATTTTATAAAAATTATTTTGTCTATTTTATGCAGTAGTTGTATTAAGTTGCTAAAAATTTATTTAATTTTATAGATCTAAAAAATTAGGTATATATCACTAAAAGTACACAAATATATTAGTAAAATTGGAAGGCTTGTTATTTTTTGTAATTTCATGTTTATTTTGAATATTTTCTGGAAATTTTATTTTAAATCACTCCTCAACTGATTTCTCTCAAAACAGCATGTTCCTTGGGAACTTCATATTAACTTTATGTATTTATTTTCAGATCTGGCATATTTTGTGAAGAAGAATTAGAAGACATTTCTTTATTTTTGTCCCGAATTGCCCAATCTCAGTGTGATATAAATAATCAAAGTATTTTTTCATCTCCAAAAGCATCTATCTCATTTCCTGATTTAATGCATAGATTAGTGCATTACTGCCTGAAACATGATTTGGTTCATCTATTATATTGCTTGTTATCAAATAATTATAAGAAGTAAGTTTGTAATCCTACCAATAATGTATGAAGTGTTTGATAATATATAATTGCTCAATTATCAAAATCCTTTATATATATAAACAGTTTTATGATTTTGCAGCATTTATTTACTTATTTAAATATTACCAGCTGTAAAATAACTATGTGAAAAAAACCATGCATAAAAGTTGCTTAGCGTGTATTATTTTCTTTTTCTTTTCTCTTAAAAAAAAAGAGCCAGTTTGTTTTGAGGTTTTTTTTTTTTGTTGTTGTTGTTGTTGTTACAACTAGCTATATTCTGAAGCTTTAGTTTAATGTTAATTTAGAATAAACATAAAATTTAAAAAATAATAATGAAAATACAGTAATTATACATTCATTTTGAGCTATCTTTCATATCTACAAAAAGATCTACACAACAGTAATTTGTTTTTCAAATTGCATTAAGCTTTCTGAAGAGTGTTATTGTCCCTATATATATTTCTCTCATGCAAATATAATATTGCTGAAAAGTTTGAATAATTACACCATACTATATGTGGAGAATACATTTTTTTTAAAAAGAAACTAGGGGCCAAGGCCCTTAGACTCGCTACGCTCGCTTTTCGTATGAATCATTTGGTCCCTGATAAGGCGCATTCGTAAAAAAGACATAATTTTAACAGAAAAACTCAAAGATTGGATCAGATAGAATGTTACTGAGCTACACATTGCTTGGTTCTTGCATGTTCATTTCTACATAAAAATTTAAACTTCAAACTACAGTAGACCACTCCCCCATATCACAGTAGATATTTTGTTATAGGAATCCGTGTTCTACAGGTCCTGAGCTATACCCCACCTGGAGTGCGGACTCCACGTATAATCGCTGGAAAAATTATTTGCGCTCCTCAGGAACACAATGATATTTAATGTTGCCATTCAAAAGTTTTAGGAGTTAAAGCGTAATAAAATCAGAACATCTGTTTCAGCTGTATTTTTAATTATGTAAAACCTATTGGACACCTTGCGTATTTGCCACACATGGCAATTTTTCATTATTTGGCAACTTGCATATATGTATTGTTAATAATTAGCTCTAAGAAAACAGTACTTCACATGTTTTCTTTGATAAAAACTACGGAACAGCTAGGATAGCTTGCCACCAATGGCGACTTTTCATTATTTGGTGATTTACACATGCTCACAAACATAATTACTGCTCATGCAAGGTTCCCAGAAAACCGTTATCCTTATTTTCTCATATACATAATCCTTTGCAGATTGGCATATTTAGCACCACGAATTATATCATCTTGCTGCGCTGGCAAATAGGCATAGTTAACGCCACCAAATATGTCTACTGTTAGCAAATACTCCAGCTGGACCAAACAACCTTTAAAATAATCTGCACTTTAATTATTTTTCATTTTCAAGATACTGGGTTCCAGCATTCTGGAACTCAAAGCTTAGATTCACCTTCCTTGGAAAGATACTATTTTCCAGATCATTCCTAATGCCAAGATGGTGCTTTTAAAATCAGTTACAATTAGTCATTCTGTTTTGGAAAAACGAGTAGTCGCTAATTCTAAACTCCTGTTGTCTAAGCGAATTTACTATTTGAAAATTGTCAACTTTGTGTAACACACTTTGAGTTATTTATTTCATATACTTTGTAATTTGGCGTAAAATGGTTCTAATTGTACATCATGTTTGTGAATTTCACGCGATTCTACATACTTGGAATTGCTTTTATTGCAAAGGAATAAATGATTTTATGCCAAATCTGGCAACCATTATGTTTATTTTTTCAGTTTTTTATTAACCCTCTCGTCACCGAATTATGAAAAATCAGAAAAAAAATATCTATCTAGCATTTAATGCATCTGAAATACTATTATAAATCATGTAAAAATATTTTTTTGCTAATGTGGTTTTTTTTAATATTATGGATATGAATGTAATTTCTGCATTTTCGAAGCATTTTATTATGCTAAAATTAATTTAAAAGGATGCACATATTAGGTAAAGGTTGAGGAATAAGAAAAAAACTATACTTACCTTAAAAAGAAAAAAAAAACGGTAAAAAAAGCGTAAATATTTTCTTAATTTTTCTTCTTAAAAATGAAGCGAAAACTGAAAAAAAAGATCGAAATTGACTAGTAATGCAATCTAGGCACGATTTATACATCTAGTTAAGAGCCTCATATACTTTCTACATGAATTAATGATAATAATATCACTGAAAGAAAAAATACTACATTCAATTTTTTTTCTCTCTAAATATTGTTATTTGAAGTAGGAGCCTCATATGAGGTTCAGGGTGACGAGAGGGTTAATATCTTCTAAAATAATTCGATTTTTGAAATTTAAGTCAGCTTATCAGGTTCCTCGGAATTTTTCGAATCTGTGGTCACCTTAGTCGAAACTCAAATCCCCACGGTTTAGGAGGAGATAGTCCAACAAGCTTTGACAGCGGCGACAGTGGGCTTTACCTTTTTTTAGAATAGAGAGATAAGATTTATTTTTTAAACAGGTGGGAAAATTCAGTTTACTCAATTAATGAAAAATAATAGTATTTTGAATAATATAACATATACGTGTACAAGTTTATGAAATAAAGGGTATTTGAATTTGCATTTTGATTATCCTAAAAATGTCCTATAACTTTTTTAATTAATTAAATTAATTAATTTTTTTTTTGGAGGAGATGCATCTTAAACATTTTTTTTTTTTTTTCTCTCCCCTATCCTGCACTTTGTATAGCAGCCTTTTATTTGTTTATCCTGAGAGTGAAGTGTTAATTATGTTTGTTATTGGCTGATTTAGAATTCATATTTTTAGTAAGTGTTGTAGTTGAATTTTTATTTTCAGCTCATTAGTTTTGCTTTTAATAACACTTTTTAGTTTGTGTATAGTGAAGTTTATTACTCTTTCTAGATTTTCTGTGTGGCCTTCTTGCAGTTTATGTGATGTTCCTCTTTTAAATTTAACAAAATCATTTTATTTGTGGTCTCTGAATCATAAAGGTAAGTATTATAAAAATAATCAATTTAGCAAAAAGATAGGGAAAATTATAAAATAATGATATAATAATGATAAAGGTATTTAAATGTATACTGATATATAGCGAATTCACACCTTTAGTAAATGATATCACAGGTTATAATTATATACAGGGTTACCCAAAAATTAGTTACCCAAAAAGTGACACTTTTTTTTATTTGTATATGATCCCCAATTCCCAATTAGCAAAATGTGCCCCATACACTAATGAGGTGATATACCAAATTTCTGCCTTTTATCATACAACATCAAGGAGATTTCTTTAAGTAAAGATGATCGAAGGCTATATATGAGTTTGAATGTAAGTGTTTGTTGCTAGAGTGGAAAAAAAAGGGGTTTTTTTTTTTTTTTTTTCATAATTTCTGTTCAACCCCTGAAATGCGATCATTTGATGTGATTTTTTCCCCTTTGAGAGCCATTAAAAAGTTATTTAAGTCAGCGTTATATTTCTCTTCACATCTCTGACATTTTTAAGGATATAATTCTCAAATTTTCTATGTCACCTCATGAGTGTATGGGGCACATTTTATTAACTGAGAATTCTTTTGTATGGGGTTGTATACAAATTTAAAATGTGTAACTTTTTGAAAACCAACAAGAGGAGTTTTTTAGTAATGTAATCTTTTTTCCGACCTTATTTTGAACATTTTTTTCAATTTGCATTACCCACTTATCTCTAATAGATGTAGAATTAAAGCCTGTTACCAGCTTTTTGGGGACACCTTGTGTATATATATATATATATATATATAAGTATGATGCATTTATGCAAACACTTTCATAATTTGTGTACAACCCCTAAAATGCAATCTTCCAGTATGAATATGATTTTTTTCTCTTCGAGAGTCATTATTCATCGTATATTTATATTCATATTTCTGAGCCTTTTTATGATGAAATGCAAAAATTTGTTAATCACATAATTAATGTCCGGGGCACATTTTACTAATTAGAAAAATTTTTGTACTGGGGCTACATAAAATTTTTTATTTTGTATTTATTTAAACCTCCAGAAACCTCAATTTTGCCTCCAGAAAATTTTAATACTCCCTTTATCCATCTAGTTTTGTAATTTATTATATATGTCTATGATCAATATTTAAGGAATAAAGCCTAGGTCAGTGTAACACCCTGCATAATGCAGATTGTGAAGGAACTTTCTTCATTTTTCTACTCCTGCTGTATTTTGTTTACTATTTTAACTGTTCATATGTGAGCTTACATCATTAAAGAAAAGAACTTAACATTTGTGCACCTAGCTGTACTAATCCATTTGTATTTAGAAACATTGTTTTTTTTTTTTTTTTAATACTTTACTTATTGGCAGTTAATTGATAAAGCATTTACTCTTTTTTTCTTTGACATATTTTGTATTTACTTTTAGATTCACAGTTATCTTATGAAGCTGCAGCTGGAACTGCACAATATATTTTTAATTTGAAGAACACTTCTACCTCAGAACTCTTGTTATCCTTGCCTTTACCTTTGTGTTTAAGTATTTTCCTTTGTAAGTCTCAACCACTGGCTGAAATTATTGATGAAGTGCTCAAAAGCCCTGGAATTTCTGAGCAATTTGTGAAAGAAAAGTTCCTTCCTTATCCTTTATTGTATAATAATTTGTTTAAAAGTTCAGAAGAGAGATCTCATCCAGATGTCACTATATATGAATTGTTAAAGGTAATTTGTAAAAGTATTATAATGTTAATTTTTTTATGTACGTTAGTTCTTACTGGTAGTTTATTTTTGTGAAAATGAGCAGAAATAAGATAATTTATGATTGTCCATTCATGTGGATTATAATGGGGATAAACCTTTACATTCGTATTCTGATTGCTCTTAATGATTTTTTTTTTTTTTTTTTTTTTTTTAGAATTGTTATGTTGAATTATGTTTTTCATATTTTTCATGAAATTTATATAGTATTTATCACAAAAATTTGCTTAAAAATTAATAACTCACTTGATTACTTTTTAATAAAAATGAAAGCTTAATTTTAAAAGTTGTGATCAGATAGACTTACTTAATTGAATTGTAAATAATTGTTGTAGTTAAGAGTTGTTATCGTTTCAAATTCATTAGATTTCATGATTAATATTTCTTATGTATCGTTTTTACAACTATCGCAGTTTGCAGCATATATCTGCAGATTTTCGTTCTTTTTTAGTTATATTTGAAGAGTTTTTAACTTTCTTTTTTCTTAACATTTCGGAAATATTTTAGAAAGTTTGTTAGTATTTCTCTAAGATTTCTGTAAAATTTAGAAAAATCATGATTGTAGTATTTAAAACTGCAAACATTCTTAAAAGTTTTCAATTATGTTATTTATTCATTTGATGTTCATTTGCAAAGCTATTTTATTTATTTATTTATTTTTCTTTCTAGAATAATACTGTATTTGATACAACTCAACTCTTTGGGTGGCAACCATCCAATCCACTTAGATCTGAAGGTAATTGTTCATATTTTTCTTTCGTTCTTTCTTTTTTTCCCATATTAAAGTTACTAAGGGTTGCTCAACAACAAGCCAAAGTAGAAAAAAAATTGCTGAGTGAATGTAGCTATATGACTTGCTTATTCCCTTCGATGAATCGAGCATTATTTTTGCAGAATACCTGAAAATCTTCCTTGCATTTTCAGTACAAACTGCAAATAAATAGGGCAATGTTAAGTCTATGGGGAAAATGTTTTCAATGATTATTTCTCAATGGCATGATCAAGCACTATCTTTGTACATCAGTACCATTTACACCAGAGATTCTATCTCTGTGTCAAATTTGGCCAAGATTGTATGAGCGGTTTTGGAGGAAGTATCGGGATATATTCCCCACAAAAGTACCACAGTAGTTAGCATGAGCTTCCAATTATTTTTCATTTTGCAGAAACGTCATTTATTAACACAGAATTATATTTCATATCGATTCCCAAAAATATTTCCCACCTACAACTCTGCTTACATTATTTATGATTATATGTTTACAATGTGTCTCCAATATATATTGTAACTAGCAGCATGGCCTGGCATTGCCCGTGCAATGGAAGAGAAATGTGCATTGACCTTAAATATAGATTTTAAAGGGAAGGAATATGAGTCCTCCCACTGCAATGATAAAAAAAAGAACATTGGACTTGCCACTGCAACGAAAGAAAAATTGAACACGGCACCTGATAGCGTACAGAGGTTACCGGGAATGGGACGTGGCTAGGCTGGAATGTGAATCCTCCACCTGTAATGATAAAAAAAAGGACATGGAACTTCCCGCTGCAACAACAACAACAAAAAAAAATGAACACGGCACCTGATAGCATACAGAGGTTACTGGGAATTGGGCATAGCTGGCTTCTCCCCTTCTCTAGGTGTCTGTATTCAGTCATTTATTACTAATACCTACGCAACTACTGAAAACAAATAGAGTCCAGTCGTCGGTATGAGATTATACAGGGAAGGGATGTAAATCCTCCCGCTGCAATGATTAAAAAAAGGACCTGGGACTTCCCGTTGCATTGAAAAAAAGAAAGGAACAGGGGACCTGCACCAGCTTACAGAAGTTACTTTAGTGGGTTTTTTTTTAATTTCTGTTGTTAATTATCTAATAATGAGGAGAGTAGCAAATATTAGCAACTACAATTAACATAGACATTAAGCTACGATGAATTTTATTATAACCTTCATAACGTAGTTCTAATGAATTTATAACTTTATAGCTCACTAAACTCAATTCTTCAGCAGTTTCATGCTGCCTTCGAGCAGCACTCCTTTTGGCTTACACACACTTTTAAGTTTTTAAAAAATGCAGCCCAGACAGCACAGAAAGTTTGCATCAAACTTGCAGCAAGCTTGATTTATCAAGTCAATAAACTTGCATTAATCTTGATTATTTCAAGCATGTAAGCTTAATGCAAGGTTGAATCAAGTATTCAAGTTTACACTTGCCCAACTTGCATTAAGCTTGACATCGCCGTCCCATCTCTCTTTCAACCTCCACCTCTCTTCACTCCCCCCCCCCCCCTCTTTCACTCTGCCTGACGTCAGAAGAAAATTCTGACCTTGAAAATGAAGAAGCAGCAGGGAAGCTTGCTACCTTCATTCTGGAACTTACATTCTGGAGAGAATTTTAACCTGTGATCTTTTCAGAAAAAAAAATCATATAAAAAAATCTAATAAACATTTCTGCACGGTTCAAAACTTAATAGAAGGAGAAATAAATGTTTAATAAGCGGTCAAAAGATGGAAAATTTTTGCGCGTTAGGTTTATCGATGCGACAGTTTAAAAATAGCATATTTTTAAAAGCAGTACATTTTCTTCGAAACAGGATTTCCTTTAAAAAAAATTCCCAAAAATCTGCAAATGTAAGTACGATTTTGTAAAAAATTTTATTTGAGAAAGAAAACTCTGTAGTTTCCGATGATATAAAGAATATAGTGTTCGGACGGAAATTTAGCTCGTGATAACGTAAAATGCGAGAAAAATGGTCTAAAACCTTACAAAACATAAAATAACTCAAAAGCTATTAATCCGATTAATTTCATTTTTACGGCATTAGCTTTCTCTTGTCCTATTTAGTCAGTTTGCCAAATTTGGTCCAGATCCGTCAAACGGTCTGAACGCGTATAGCGAACAAACAAACAGGCTTTCCTCTTTTATATATATATAGATAGCTCACTAAAGTCAATTATTACCTGAAATTTAACTCAAAGATTTGTTTTATTTTGTTTTTTGGAAAGAGAACTAAAGAAAATAACTACATTTTAAATACACAAATATATACCCTCAGGTTCACAATCCATTTTAAAAGTTACATCCGGTCTGATATCAGAAATTCCGCCAGTGTCCCCCCACCCCTACACCTTGTTGCTATGGCAACATGTGCCGGAATGACATTGCGAATGAAGAACCCAAGAAAAATTAGCGTTTTCCCCCCTTCATTCACAGGACGCCCATTTTAACCTGTGATCTTTTCAGAAAAAAATCTAATAAACATTTCTGCACAAAATTTAAAAAAGGGAGAAATAAATGTTTAATCAGCGGTCAAAAGATGGAAAATTTTTGCCCAATAGGTTTTCTGATGCGACAGTTTAAAAATAGCATCGGCAAATGTAAGTACGATTCTGTAACAAATTTTATTTGAAAAAGAATGTAGTTTCCGATGATATAAAAAATATAGTGTTCGGATGAAAATTTAGCTTGTGATAACGTAAAATGCGAGAAAAATGGCCAAAAAACTTACAAAACATAAAATAACTCAAAAACTGTTAATCCAATTAATTTCATTTTTACAGCATTAGCTTTCTCTTGTCCTATTTAGTAAGTGTGCCAAATTTGGTCCAGATCCGTCCAACGGTCTGGACGCGTATAGCGAACAAACAAACGAACAAACTTTCCTCTTTTATATATATAGATATATGGTTTTGTATAAAACACAGTTTGCATACATTGCTAAGTTTTGTTCATAGTTTTACTGTCCATGTTGTTATTTTGTGAAGAAAAGCTGTTTTGAGAATTCTATGGCGGCTAATGCAGTCTATTGGCAATTACAGATATTTTAAAAGAAAGTGGATTCTAACATAGTTATTCATTTAATAATGCATTATGCTATCTCCACCATTTACCAAGTAGCCAATTATTGACTTGAATGACTGTGAATATCCAAGTTCACATCTGCTAAAACTTGGTTGAGCTGGCTAGCATTAAACAGCACTAACACCTAGTAAATATTATTTTTCATAAAATTTAAACAGTAGCTGTGTCATTCATGTATCATTATTCATTTTTATTTTACCTTACTTACTTAAATACTATATAACTGTTCTCACATTTAAAATTTCTATAAAATTATTAAAGTATTTAGATTAACCTCTGGTTTATAAATAATCGATGCATGAATGTAGTAAAATTGTTTATGAAAATGTATTCTAGTTTGCACCATTTGACTCTATATTTCATAAGTTGTATTCTTGAAAATTATTTTCTGCTTATTTATCAAAAATATTTTTTCCAGATTCCTTGACTGAAATTCCTCATTTTTCTCTAAAAAATTTGTCAGAACAATATGGTTTAAAAAAACAGCTTAACTATTTATATTACTTACTTCAAAAGAGGCCAAATTATGCATATTTAAAATATGTCCAAGAGGAGCTTTTATTAGGCTTTGGATTATCTATAGCTAAGTATGTATTATTTTTGTTTTCTTGTAGTTATATGTGTGCATGCATTAGATTTTGTTAATTTATGAAATAATGGGACAGTGAAACAGCTCGGGAGTGACTATCCTCCACTCTGCAAAAAATCAGTTGTTAAGAGAAGAGGTTGCTCAAAGAAGTATAAACATTTCATGGAGAAAAATATATATATATATATAGTTTATGTTGCTATTTGTGAAGTTTCATACTAATGCCATACCTGCTAACTTGAATGGATTGGCTGTACGATGTACAGATTTAGACATTTTGTACGGTGTACAAATTAACAATTCGATTGTATAATTTTCCAAACAAAGCATAATGATATCAATTCCGGAACATAAATCCTGCACCGATCTTCGCTTAGGAACGATTTTTGTGCCATTCCTGTGTCAAATACAATGTTTTAATTTTGCTGCCGCCATTTTTAATATTAAGATCAGGAGGAGTCATTAACTGCCGAGAAGGCCTTTCTTCCTCCGAAGTTCCAACAAATGAAATGATACTGCTAATGTGAATGCTCTTTGGGGGGGGGGGGGATCTAGCAAGGCGTCCGAGTATTACTCTCTGCAGGAGGTTTAAATAAGTTATTCATGGAGTTCCACATTTTACTTTATTTTGTAGGCCTGCAGATTTTATTTTATTATTATCTTTTTCTCCTCTCAAATAAGTAAATTCCGAGGGTTCCCCCCCCCCCCATGTTCTGTAAAAATAATTTCATAAGCAATAATCTTCTGCATCCCCATTTCAATCTTTTTCCATCCATCTTAAGAATTAATATTTTCCTCTCACCATTCCTTTTTTTAAATCTCCAATTCTTTTAAAATAAAAATTAACTTCTATTTCAAATTTATTGTTTTATTTTTCAAAGACACCAGTAAAGAGAAAAACTTCATTTAAAAGTGCTGATTCAGATATGAATGAATAGGATGCAACAAAATTAAAGTATACGTTGAGAGAAGGAATATTTGTCAGTGAAAAAAAAAGTGTATGCAAAGAAAATTTAACATGTTTTTAATTAAATTATTATTATTACTAAATTATTATTCCTCGACCTATTTTCGACATCGGGAATATGTAATTTATATGTGTGCGCTTGCTGGGATTATCACCTATATACTGAATTTTTTATAGTAATTTGTTGTCACCATTGCCACAGTTACTTAATGTTGATTTTAAACTCAAGACTTCTTTAATTTTGGATTGTAAATAGTATATTTTCTGATAGGGGAAAAAAGAAAAACTGTATTTACTAAGTTTATACCAATGGATGAAAAGACAAAACAGAGTTACTCTTTTAGATTTTGTGTTAGTAATACTAAATTAGAATTGACTGCATGTATGAGTGTTACTATATCCAGGGGTAAAATATTCAGTAAGTGATTCAAAGGAGCGATCACTCCATAACTTCCTAGTCCATAAAATTTATCGCTGGTCCATATACATGATTTAAAAAAAAAAAAAAAAATGCAAAATAACAGAAATAAATATTGATTTTCATTAAGAATTGAAAAAAATGTAAATACCGATTATAAATATATCAATGGATCAAATTACATGACATTAGTATCAAATTATATGGTGTTGGTAAAATTAGATGACATGTATTGTGGAACCAAAGGAGAAAGTGTAGGTTGTTTGTTCAACAGGTTGCTGGTTCAACAAACCAACAAATTTCATATTCTACTGGACTATTTAAATTTTAGTACTCTCAGACCAGCAGACCACCATTAATTTTGAGCCCTGCTATATCTATTGGTGAAAGAAAGAGTATGCTGTAAGTTATAGGATATTTTCAGTGTTTTTAAAATTAAAAACTGTATCTGTTTATTTCAAAGAGGGTGTTTTATCATTTTGGTTACTGTCAAAAGTTTTGAAGGCTATAATCATATTTAATCCAGTGAAGAAATTAATTTATAAATGTTTTATATATAACTAGTAAAATGAATTAGATATTTTTGATTTTGACACTTATTAAGTAAAAAATAATTTTTAAATGTCCTTTTTGAGGGAGGTGATTGAATCATGTAGTGGTATTTTTTTTTCTTTCTTTTTTCCTTGTTCATTATGGGCACTTAATTAAATGTGAAAATTGAAGCCTGCTCTGGATAATATCTTCCTGATGTTCTCTCTACCCCTATAAAAGAGATTATTGTTAGTGAATGGTGTGGGACTCTTTTTTATGGAAGTTGGGTATATTTAATGTTTGTATGAAGTTTCTAATTTTTGTCTCTTTAATTAACACATATTTCAATGTTTCAGAATCAAATCAACTTGCAGTGATGTAGCAGATTTTGCTCTTGAAAATTACAGAAATCCTGAAGTATCTCTATCGTGTATTTTATTTATTGAATTAGCTGGACAAGACTCACTACCTTTAAGAGCCTGCCTTGTTGCTGCTAATATACTGCATGAAAATATGACTTTATCTACAGAACAAGATTATGAAAAAAGCTTTCCTGAAATATGTAAGTTCACAATGCTCCACATTCTTTGTGGTTTTAGAAATATGTACCGTGGATATCACTCACTTAGAAAAATACGGTCACACTAAAAAGATGTTCAAGAGAGACAAAAAATTTATTTTTAATTACTATTTATTTTGAATAGATTATAAGCTTTTAGAATGCTCTAATTTTGGAATAGTCAAATTTTATTTGTTTAATTATGTAGGTATTGTAATACTTTTTATGTCTATGCTGATGCCCTTAACTCTAATTTACAATGTTTTGAGTTGTGACAGTATTCTTCTTGGTGTATAATATGAGTTCATAACAAATGTATATGTTTCCGTGTTCTCTTGAATAATTACAAATTAATCCAATTTATGTAGAGTTCTGAAATTTGTCAGTGGAATATTATAATATTATGCTATGTCTAAATGAAATTTTAAGAATCCTGAGGGGGGGAAAAAAGAAAATTTCAAAAAAACTTAGTTGTTAACCGTTTTCAAAAAACTTAGATGGTGGGATGGAAAGGTGAATCCCCCAAACATAAATGGGATTTTGTATGTAGAAGTCTAAATTGATACATTTGTAAATGCAGGGTGTCCACCAGCAATAAAAAAGGAGACTTTCAATACTAAAATTAAGATTAGAAGACTTGAGATAATTTTCTTTAAAAATGCCATTTTCATACTATTTTCAAATATTTGGATCCTTCCGTTGTTTCAGACAACTAATTTGGTTACTGTAAAGGACAAATTTTGTTTTTATTTGCCTTCTTTTCCAGTCTACATTTCTCTGATAGCAGATAATACTATCAGAGTCTCCTAGGAGACTCTTTAGATAGGTCTTTTTGCATGTCATAGCTATTCTAGGGGACCAAACAGTAATTCAGTCATGATTTTTTTTTTTTTTGTATTCATTGGGAATATTATGTAAGTGTGATAAGACTAGAAAATTTACAATTTTTTTTTTTTTAATTTTGATTATTTTCCTTATTTTTTATATCACTAAAACATTACATGTAATTAATGTTACCTATATTCAATCAGTGTATGATTTATGAGATTGCATATGTGAGAGAAAAATTAATTATTTCATCTTGTAATTAAAATAATTTATCATTAACATGCTTTTGAAGTAACTGTTCCAGAAAGTGCTACTGTTGTGGCTGTTAAAATCAAGAAAAAGCAAGCTATTTTTGCAATATTTAATGTTTGTGAGGCAACTAATGCTACTTTTTTTTTTCTTCTTTCTTTTGACAGTGGTACACATCCTGTCAATGAGATATTTAAAAATTTAAAACAATTCTAGAAACATACAAATATTTCATTTGCAAATATTGCTTAATGATTCTTTTTCCAAATTCAGTGAAACAAAATTTATTTTAATGGAGAGAAATGGTCATGTTGCTGGGTCATTTAAAGCTTATTGCACCCTTTCTTTAAGCCCTGGTTAGAAAATAAATAAATTTTTCTTCAGTACATTAATCACCTTAAATCATCTTGTTTCATCTTGAATTAACATTTATTCACGAACTGTAAGAATGCACAAAAAAACTGGGCAAGAAAACCAATGCACCCCAACCTTGGCAGATAGATCTTGCGTAGCTTTGCCATTACACAACACATATTAATGTTTGTCTTTGTTTTATGTATGTAGAATAAATTTTGTATTTAAATTTTCTCAACATAAGAAAGTGAAGCATACATACATAAAAGTAAAGAAAGTTTCGTGGCTAGAAGAGTACATAATAGAGTTGAAAAATATAAAATATTTTATTAATCACCCCTTTTAAGCAATTTTTTAAAGCTTTTTTATTTCTTTTAAAGCTATTTTTATTTCTCTTGAGAAACTATTACTTAGTTTTTTATGTTAATAAACTGCAAATTCTATGCATTATTATATATATTACTGTACTTATAATATACTGTTTTTCAATAGCATTTGTAAAAAAATTTCAGCAGGAGTGAGAAGTTTATTATTATTATTATTAATTTTTCTCTCTACTAAAAAACAGAGGTTAAAATTCTTGAAACGTAATTTGTTTGCTTTTATCATTGTAAAATTCCTGCCTGTTTATTTCAAAGAACATTATAGAACTCAGAAGAGGAATTTTGTCTATTATACCTTTGCAATGATGATAGAGAATAGGTAAAACTTGGCTTTAAGAGGAGATTAATTCCTATACTTATCCTTATAAATTCTTTTGCTTGCATCTTTCTGAAGATAATCTCTACCTTTGTTATTGTTATTATTTCACCATTACATTTTCAGAGTTTTTATCATTTCATTATTTCTATTTTTATTTTTTAGGGAAAATGTTTAAATTAGCTGTTTTAAGTAAAGATGCTGTGCATAACTTGATAAGTGAATTAGAAAATATTGCAATGAAAAATTGGGATCCTTATTCTACAAATCCTGAGTAAGTTTATATGACTTTGAAGGTTACTTGATTTACGATGGTACAGCTCATACTTTACTGAGCTCTATGTTTAAAAATTAAGCAGTGTGAGATCTGGAGAGTGTACGATAAATGCTATTGTCTAAACAGAAATTTAGTTTTTCCCAGAAGTTTAGCTTTTCATACTTGCCAACTTTTACGGATTCTCCTAGTTTTTTACGCGTTTACTGAAGAGGGCTATTTTTTTACGCATTTCAAGCAGTCTGACGTCACGCTTAGAGATTGGCGAGAAAATCTTTCCTCTGCACTTAAGCCGCTATGTCAGTTTTTCCACTGTACTCTTTTCCCCTCGAGACGGACGGGAGACCGGTTTTTTTCTCACTAGAAGAGAGAGAAGGGGAGGGTGGTGGCTGCAAATGTAATCTTTTTTTTCCCTCTTAAGGAGGGAAAGAAAGGCTCTCCTCTTTCTGCCTGGTCAGGTCATGGCAGATATCCCTCCTTTTTCTCCCTGCCAAAAGGAAGCGCTAGCGTATGTCGGTGGTGGTATTCTCAGTCTATAGTCTGTTTGCGCAAACCAGAGAACGAAAGTAAACAAATGGGTTATCAAAGAATTACATTTTCTGGCACCAATCTCTAGTTTGGAGTTAAGAAAAGTTAAATTTGCCTAACAGCGTAAATGGAAGAAAGCAGAAATTCATACTGTGTTTGGCGATTTGGCAAAATGCCATGTGTTTACTCTTCGCCAGTTTCCATGTGCAATTGTTTTGTTTCATTCTCTCTTTTCTGTGGTAGTGAAGAGTAAACTTGTTTTGTTAGCTTTTTTTTCTGTGCACGTGTTCGCTGATAGATAATGTCTTTAAGCAAACCATCTAAAAGTTATTTTCAAACTTATAAAGTTTCGTACACAAATGAATTTCCCTGTATTAAAAAGTCGTCAAAAGGGATAAAATTTGTTTTTTGTGAGGTATGTCGACGTGACTTTAATATATCCCATGGTGGTCGCAACAATATATCGCGGCATGTTAATGTGGCAATGCACCAGAATAATGTAACTTGTTCAGAAAACAGCAAAAGCATATCCTCGGTCACAGCAGCTGTATTAAACTCTGATGCTTCCTCATAGTTCTCCTCACAAATATGCTTTTTTTCCCTTCTCTGTACTAGCAGAATAACTTTCTACTACTGATTCCTCCCTCTTCTCCCTTTTCAATTATAAATTTTAACTTTTTTTGGACACAATGAACTTAATTTTTATCATTCATTTTTGATATCATACTATATATATAATTTTAAGTTATCCAACAACTGCCTATTTGCTTAAATTTAATTGTACTAAATTAAATATTTTAGCTCTGTAATAATTTAGTTAAAATGCATAGTTTAATTATGTACACAAAGTATATGTATTAACCTGTATATAAAAGAAAGGACATAGCTATTATTTCTATTGTATGTTTTCAGTGTGTATGTATAATATATATATGTATGTATGTATGTGTATTATAAAGGGATATATTTATGCCCACGCATTATCTAGTATAAAAATTTGAAAAATGTCGTTCACGCATAATTTTACTGATGGCCATTTCTGAAAGTTGGCAAGTATGGTTTTTAATAGAAAAATAAATTTTCTATTACATTTTACAAGTGTATACATTTTTGTGGTGCACCCTGTATAGTAGGTTAGCCAGAATGTTAGTTTTTTTTTCCGTTTGTTAAGAATAAATTAAAGCACACAGACGATTTTTGTGTAGTGCAAATTGGGGCTGTAGCTCAACCAACTAATAACATGAAATGTGATTGTGCAGGAGAACAATAATTTGATGCCCCATGTTCTAAACTTTGAGGTCAAGTGTCACCTGTTTTAGGCTTTGCTACTGCACAAGAATGGGGTTCTGCTGGTGTTGTCTGTCACTGTAGATTGCAAGTTTATTTGTAAGTAATCAAACTTAGGATCATGCAGCTGAAGCTGGTATCATAAATGGGGAGGACAAAAGTAAAATATCTGCTTGCTGAGTTGCTGAAGTATAGCTTCATTCAGGCACCAATCACGTCTCATTTCCTCCTCAATAAAACAACTATTGTTGTTTTATTGGGGAGGAAATGATCAATTTCAATAAAACAACAATACTTGTTTTATTGAAAATAATGTTATTAAAATTAAGTATTGGTGGAATAAATATTCAGTATTTAGCCTATTCGGCTTAAAAGCAGAATATTCGATTTGGCCCAATAATGCATTATTTAGTTTAGTTCTAAAATAATAATAATAATAATTTCTATTTTTTAATAAATTATATCAATTGATAATTTGGCATGCTTAAAATAACATACCTATAACTTTTATTTATGTGTTACACATTTAGGAAATTTAAATATTTCTTATTTATAAACAATTTTATTTCAAGTAAATTTATGAATGTGAATTTTATGCAGTATGCCTGTTTAAGTCCATTGCCACCCCAGTAATTCCAGAACAGCAAAAGCTATATTCATAAAAATAGGATTTAGGTAAAGTAGTCATGCACTATTCAACGAAACCACTTACAGTGCCTCTTGGTGGCTAAATTTGGAGTTAACATTCTCATATCGAAAACGATTCAAGATATGGAAAAATTATAAATTACTACATTGTTCACTATCATTGATTTAGTAAGAAAGGGCACCTTGATTTGCACGTGATGCTAATTAATTTGCACAATAATGCTACAGATGTAGGGCATAAAACCCAGATTTGATTGGTCAAATTTTCCAAAACTGCACTTACCTGATATTAATCTCATTTATCCTTCATAATAAAAGTGTTTTCCATCAGCAACAATACACATCTAGACACTGACTTGCGATTTTCGCTGGAGCTTGTACAGCATGGCTAGTGACATGCTGGAAAATGCATCAATAATATGTTTTTACACCTTGCATTTCACCCCTTCAATTTTTAACATTGATGTACACAAGGTGTCTTTTCTTACTAAATTGATGATGCTAAACAATTTTGCAACTGACTTTTTCCCCCCGTGTCTTGTACCGTTTTTAACATAAGAATGCTAACTCCAAATTTAGCTGGCAGCTGGTTTTGTGTCTTTTTTATTTATTTTTGTCTTTCTTGCTTTCATGGATTATGGGGGCTTAGGCACTTTTGCTTTTACAGCATTTTGTACCAATCTCAAATCTAGATTAGTTCAGTAATCAAGCAGTACCAGCAAAAGGTGTTAATTACTACCACAGACTCCCAAAGAGTTTATTTCTATCTCATTCGAGAGCCGATAGATGGCAGCCCTACCGATTGTTAGTGGGGTTTCTTAATTTTAAAGCAAATACCATGCAGAAGACCCCAAGGCTTAGTTTTGCCTCCCCCAAAAGTATCGATTTGGATGAGAACTTGGAAGACATTGCGACCACTACGTATTGAACATGCCCCAGTCGCCGTTAGCAAGCACAGTGGTCTTTGTTTGGTCTCAGGATCGAACCCACAACCTTTCGGCCTCGAGATCGATGCCTCTCCCAACCAGGCTACTGCAGCCCTGCTGTAAGTGGTTTTCTTGTGCAGTGCGTGACAACTTTATTATATCTAGACCAAACTTTTATGACTACACCTCTTGCCATTCAAAAATTATTAGGGTAACAACAGACTTTAGCGGGCGCACTGTATATATTATAAAACATTGGTATGAATTCTTTAATGCGTAATAAAGATTTTTCAGTATTATTCATTAAAAAAATTTAAATATCTATTCAGTTTCTTAAATATCATTATAAAAATACTGTTTAGAGTAGAAGTTGGTGTTTTCTTCTTGTCAAGAAATTTCAATTAATATGAAATATTATATGAAAAGTGAAATGGTTCGATAAGAAAAAATGTGTAGGAAAAAGGTTGTTCCCAAGATGAATATTTTAGTTTAATTAAATTTTTTAGAACTAGGAAAGAGATGATTGAATATTTCTCAGAAAATGTATTTGTCTGATTAATAAAAAATTAGAAACAAATGTTATCAAAGAGAATAAAAATTTAAAAGACAATTTTAGAACATCTCGATAAAAATGCACCGCTTAATTGGTCAAACATTACAATGTAATATAAAGTACTGTATTTTGCACTCTGATTTAAATATTTAGATCTGAATCAGCAATCACAATCTAATAAACCTCATCAACAAATTTGTTTAAATAATTAAAAAAAAACAAGAAGAAAGTTATTCAAACTATCAAAACACTAAAAACATTTTAAAACCTGTAGTACTATATTGTAACAATCATTCTAAACTTTTTCTTATAAAATATTTTCCCATTTAAAAGCCAGATATTTTGTTTAGTTTTAATAATAGGCTTAAAACTAATTCAAATTTTGTTTTTAATTGATATATATATATATGTGTGTGTGTGTGCTAGATAGTGGGAAAAATTTTTTGAGTCAGTCCAAGTGGTCTCCTGTTATGATTTCAAAAAATGTTTTGAAAATAATGTTTGTTCTAGCGATCTATGAGTAGTAAATACAAATTATTGAGTAATATTTTGTGTAATGTTTAAGTTGTACTACTTATCTTTTGGGTTTGTTTATTATTTCTTTCATGGCACAAACTTTCCGATTCCGCGGTTTGTTTTGATTCGTTTTGCACGCTAACGTCAAAACAGGTTGCCAGATCGGATGAACAAAATTTTTCTTTTTTTATATGTGGTATTGGTATGATTGTAACTTTTGATAAATAATTAATGTTAAAAATGTTTATATGTGTTTTTTAAAATCGAGCCGACTTTTCCTTTTCTTTATGCTGACATTTTTTTTTCTTAAATAAATTTTTGATACAAACATCATATTTTGGCTTTGTAATGTGTTTGCTAAATTTTAAGTTTTGGTTTAAAAGTGGTTTTTTTTTTTTATGCTAAAATTTTCTCTGTCTTTGACTTTTTTATTCTGCCTTTTCTGTTTTTATTACCCTTTTTCCCTGCATCAATTTTACATAATTCGATAGATTGGATATTCGATACAGACATCGAAATCGGTGGAGGAACACAACCACGTGTAAGAAAAATGTAAATGCCTCAAAATATATCAATTAACCAACAAAATAATTAAATTTGCTTTTAATGCGACGTAACTTCACCAACTAAATAAGTTTTACTTCATTTTTATAAGCACTAAGATACGAAAAAATAAAGTTCTTGAACGAACTTGATTGTCGCATGAATACAGAAGTGAAGAGGCAGAGGAGTGAAAAGCGAACATGAGGGAGCGAGCGAGGACTCTCTCTCTTGGCGGTGGACCGACGTGCTGGTGATTTTGCCTGGTTTTTTGGTCTCCTGAGACGTGGCGTAGCAAAGATAAGATGGATTGGTGTGGCGAGACTACTTAGAATGAATTCGACAGGGGGGCCCCCAGACGATAAGTCATTCCTTTTCTTTTCTTTCTCTTTCTTTATTTTTATTTTTTATTTTTTTGTCGGCTGTTAAAAAAAGAAAGTTAAGTGCACTTCAACAGGGGAACATTAAAATGTTGGTAATAATGGGTTACTTTAAGTTGAATTTTGTAAAAGAAAATGTTATGATTAAGTTAATTTAAAATAAATGTAAGTGTTTAAAGTCTAACAGAGTGTTTTCTTCATTCTTTCCTTGTGTCTTTTTACTTGGTTTACATGGTGTCGTTGCACCATTTTTCTTTTTCAGCGTATGCACAGATAGAACCTGGGTCTTTGGCGGTTAAGAATTTTAAACTATACGATTATTTCGGCCTCTATGCCATTTGATTTAGGAAAAAGATATTGGATTGTTTGATATTTTTATTTAACTTTAATTTAGGTACTTTAGAAAATTTAACTTAAGCTTTGTGATGTCATGGCACTTCAAAAACTTTTTTCCCATTATCACACCAGCAAGTAACAGTCATGTATATCAGAGCTACAGTACAGTTCTAAAACAGATACGAAATTTGGGAGAGTGAGGAGCGTAGCTTACAAAGTTGATTGTCAAGTCAAAAAATGCTTTAAAAAATCCTGGTCTGAATTCCTGTCTTAGCTTTTTTTTTTTTTCTCAGGTTATGTGACCATAAACATTCTAAAAACTTCCAAAGCTCTGTCATTAGACAGTTAGTGATTTATATCTCACAATGCTCTGATTTGATATTAAAAGTGACTTGTGATGGGGGAAAAGTTTTATTTACTCTGTGTTTACTTTCATTGCCTTAGCAACGGCATGGTTTTCCTTATGAAACATTACGGAATTTAGAATTAAGTTATTAAAAGAATGCATTTTAAAATGATTATGAGGTTATAAAATACAATGTATTTGAAAATAGATAAAAGAATAAGATATTAAATTTTAATACACAGAATTCACTGCTTTTACTTTCACTACATATATTTATATATATTTATTTTTTAATGTTTGTACATCGATAATTTTTCACCATATGGACTAATTTCCAAAATTCTTTTTTTTATTGGAAATGTGATAGCTCAGGGGTGATCTTATATTTTTACAGGTTAATTTTATCTTGCTCAGATGATATCATTTCAAAATTTTTTTTTAAAGACATGTTTTTAAGCCATTCCTTAAGGAGTTTCCGGTAACAGCACTGGTCATCATTTGCTAAAAGTCGCCAGGATTGGTTACTTTTAATAATTTATCGTCAAGTTTGGCATCAGAAAATAAGTTCCAAAACTGTTAGAAAATGCAGTGAAACTGCTAGAAGATGTCGGCAAGAAATTACCAAACACTACTATTTTACAATGAGAAGAATGGTATAGCTTGGATATCATGGGGAGATGAAATACTTTGTGGTGCTAGATAAGAATAAATGGATAACTGAAAGGGTAACCTTAATGGGAAATAGTTATCAATTATGTGCATGCAAAAATTGCCAAATAATTAAAGTCGGAATTAGTGACAAATTCCCAGCTGTTTCGGAATAATTTTTCATTATGGTAAAGTAATTTGAAGGGGTTTGTTTATTTTTAAATCATACTTGTTTATTATATAACAGTAGTACAATGATCAAAGTTGAAAAAAAAAATGTAATTTTTTAAAAACATTCTTTTTTTTTAACTAGTTACTTCTTTCAAAGTTATTTCAAGCAACTGAGTAAATTCTGAAAGATGCGTATATCATTTGCATACCTGTCAACTCTCTCACTTTTTGACAGAGATGTCTGTTTCTTATTTGATTTTCCTGTTTTATGTTTAAGTATCAGTTTCTTCTATTTTTCTTTTCTTTTTTTAAAATCTATCAATATTTACTACTGTAATAGGAAATTTGTTCCACTGAGCCTCAATAAATGCATTTAAAGGTTCTTTGTTTTAGATTTTCTTGGTTCATGATTTAATAAATAAATGAAATGAAAAAGTAACATTAAAGGAAATTGAGAATGGATTTTAATGACAATAATACAATTTTCATGTTAATACCAGCACAAATATAAATAAAATTTTGAATAAAAGTATTTTGATAATTTTTAGAAATCAACACAAGCCCTTACTAATTCCCACTGCAAAAATCTCAAGAAAGTTTCTGAAAAGGGATTGAATTGGTTTATATGCATTAGATCAGTCCATTTTAAACAAAAATGCTTCATTTTATTTTAATGTGTTTTGAAGCTTTGATAGCTATTCAACTGTAAATTTTTCTTGTAAAAAGTTGCTTTTAAATAAAATTAATAACTTTTTTCAAAAATCATATTTCCTTTCAGCTCTTTAATAAAAGACATTTGTTTGTGGATGCCTGTAATGACCCTCAGTCGCCTGTATGAAATTGAAATGGGGAGCGTGTATTTAAATGAATGTGCTAAGCAGAACAAATGGCTTAAATTTCTTGTATTTGCTCAGATATTTCAAATACCACCAGATCAGGTATTTTTCTGCCACTTTATAATTGTTTTATAGTTTTAATATTTAAGTTTATTTATAATTTATTTATTTTGCATTTTCATTATGTTTATTTGAACCAAACGTACTGTTAAATATGGTAAAAATCCTTTGTCTATACATTCTCTTGAAATGCTACCAAATTTCATGTTTTGTGATACTTTTGAGTGTATGTATTTGTTAAATGTATATAGATTTTCAGAATTGTTATTCAATGATTTTGTTTTATAATTACTAATGGCCTTGATATATAATATGAGATTGACTAATTTTTTTTTTCTGTTTTTTAGCTGCTATTTTAAGTCAAAAGTAATTTAAAAAAAAGTAATAATCTGTGTATATTTAAAAAATAATTCTTTTGCAGGTTTTAAAAGCAGCATCCAAGTTTTCGAATTCTTGTATATATTATCATATATTTCATGCTGTTCACAAAAAGAGTATTATTCAAAGTGTTTCTCAAGAAACTAAAAATTCCGTAACTGACAAAACGCCTTCCAGAGATATGAGAAGGTCCTTGTATTCTAGAATTGGTGTTTTAAAGAAAACACCTTCAGATAACGGTTAGTACTTTTATTTGTTTGTTTCACATCACTCAAAGTACATTTTCTAGTCAAAATATCTCAATCCCTTGAAATTTTTAAATTATTAAAATATTTTGTGATTGTCATTTAGAAAGGTGAATTACTTCATAATAATGATACTTAATAATAATAATTCAATTTGTGTTTAATATACTGGTTCTAATTTTATTTCTTGATGGGTGCATCAATGATTGAAAATATAGAAGATTCGTCATCATCATCAAATGTAGTAGGTTCAATTTGAACCTTGATAGACCTTTGCAAGGTTTGAATAATTTAAAAACACGCATATTACCCATAACATTTAAAAAATATGCACAAAACAAAAACACTTGCAATAAAAGGTTGTCCAAAACTTCTACGTTGTGAATAACATTGTTATAATTTAACATTTGGATTTAAGTTTAGAATAAGAATAAAGTGATTGACAACAACAACATTTTTTTTTTTTTTTTTTTAATGTAGGGTACTTTTCACTTACATCTTCATATTGACCATCTCTATGAATAGCTCTTAATAATTTTTAAAGAAGGCAATTTATATCATTTCTTCTTCTTTTTCAATCCCTTTATTTTTATTTTAAACTTAATTCAAAATATTTAATTCTACTGAATTTTGGAACATCATTCTTCTGTTAAACAAAATCTTTATGTTTAAAGATTATTTTGTATGTGTTCATATTCATTTACAAGTGTTTTTTTTTATAATTTAATTTTTAATTTTTTACATGTTTAAACATAGTATCTGTACATCTTAATTTAAATTACATTCTCACTAACTGTACTTACTTAACTTTATCTTACCTCGCTTATGTACTGACTTAAACTCAAAATCTATAGCATATTTTACCTTGAAAGATTGCTTAAATGATGCATATTGTGTTTAAGTATGCAGACAGACTTAAATATGTGCATGGATAAGTAAGAAAATTTTTGTTGCTGTTATACTATCAGATATGCGTATAAATGCGTTTAATCCCTCATAAATGTTTTGAGAAATTCTAACACAATTAATAAGCGAATGTCTAATTTTGCAAAATTCTTTGTTATGTGTATTAAAAGTTCCATGTTTAAAAATCCCTTTTTTTAATGGTACTGAAATCATTTTGTTGAATATCTGCTTATATTCTGCTTGATTTATAATTTGGTAAAAGAGCCCTATACTGAATATTGTCTTCTGTTAAATATTTATTTGAAGGAAAACAATATTCAGAGATGCTAGAAAGCAGATTTCCTAAAAAAGATCTTTCATTATTATAATTTTACTCACAAAATTCTAAATTACAAAGGACCACCCCTCCTCTACTAATTTTTTTTATTTGTTTGTTTGTTTGTTTAAGGATACGTTTAATTTTTTACAAAATTGTAATAAAATTTAATGGGATTTTTATGAATTATTTGGGGATTAAATGTTTTGTGTTACTAATTTTAAGTGCTGAATTTATTAATTTTTATTAAAGAGTGCTTAATTTTTTTGTGTACAAAAAAAAAAAATGTTCAAACCTTGCTTTTTAAAAGTCTCAACAACAATAATTATTAGAAGTAAATGTTGATTCTAATATTGTAATTCAACCATAATAAATAAAATGTATATATTTGTCTATGTATTTAATCATTTCTTCCTCTTAAGCTAAAATGGAAACAAGTTTTAATAGCTTTATTGTTGAACCTGTATTTATTGATTTTACTGATTATGACCTAAATTTCAGTGCAACAGCTTGATCGAGACGATGATCAATCTTCTATTTCAAGCATAGAGACATCATCTTCATCATTAGAAACTGATCCAGGTTTGACTTTTTTTTAATTATTCTATAAAAATATATATTTATTAAAGTTTCTTTGCAATATTATGTTTTTTACATTGTTAATCTAATCAAATATTTTAAACATATTCAATTAATAATTTTGATAAGCCATTTTCTTTTGTGTCTCCCTCCCCCCCTCCCTTCCGAAGCAAATTAAATCAATGGTTTCTGTGCATATGCTTATACATTTTAAATAATTTTAAAATATGCAAAATCTCTTGCATTACAGTCTACATTTTTCACTGAAAAAGTCGTTTCACTGGTAATATTTCTTAATAAAACAAAAGGCCTTATGAAAAGTATCTGACCTTTATCCGAGAAAAATACATTATCTTATTTTAATTAAATGCATACATAATGAAAACTCAGTATGCATGTATTGACAATAAAAGGTTTGTTTTTTTTCTTTTTCCCAGACAGGATTGATTTGATTAATAACTATTAATGTATATATCTATTATCAGAATAATTTTGTGGTTTTACTACCTTCACCTATTTTGGTTAAAACTTCATTAAATTATGCTTGGATATTTTGCTGATGCTGACTGTATGCCCGAAATCACAGTACTTAAAATGTTTCAAAATTGTCTAAAGTGCTGGAAAATAAATCCAAATTCTGTTGACCTAAAAAAGAAAATGATTTCTAGGTTAATAAAGATAATTTGACTTTTATTCATCAGTAGATTAATTATATGTAATTTTATATTAATATTAAATTATTTTCAATTTAAGCACACACACATACGTACAGACAAGTAAAATAAAAAAGGTACATCTGCATAAAATCGTGTAAGGCCACCATAGGCACACAGAAGTCCTGCAACATAATTTGGCATGGACTCGACTTAATGCCTGAAGGTATGGTACTAATGCCTGAAGGTATGGAGAAAGTATAACTTAGTTTGAAAGAAATGCATCATGATTCCTATTCAAAAGAACTAAAAACAACAGAAGTGTTCCTTAAATAGGATCTTACAGAATGTTTCATTGTGTACAGTCAACCCTCGTTAAACCGCAATCTTTGGTTCCACGTAATTTTTGGCGGTAATCAAGGGTGGTGGTTTAAAAAGGGACTTTAAATTATACCTTTTAAAACTGGTACAATGAATGTATTTACTTTTAATAGCTCAAATAATAACTAATTTTCATTAATGTAATCTGTATTGATTCAAAACGAAGGAAACTTGAAAAAGTGATTGATAAAATAAACGTACATTTTATTTATTTTTCGAAAGGAAACCATCTCATCACTAATCAAAAGTCATCTGCTTTTGATTAGTGACACGAAATGCATCTACACATTTTAACAAATGTAACACCTTATTAATAATTTCTGTGTCAGTTTTATCATGTTGCTCAAATTAATGTCTCAGTTTATCAATACACTCTTGGGCTTCTCTACTTGTCACTTTTTTTTCCTCAATTTCTTCAATCTCAGACTCGCTATCCTCCGGTTCGATGTCTGTACATGACGTCGGTTTTAGAAGTTCTACAATTTCATCAGTTGTCATATTTTCAGTGACAGGTTCTAAATCATCGACATTTATAAAATCTTCAGCTGACATAGTTATGGAAAATTTCGAACGAGCTTCCTCCAATGCAATTTTCAATTCTTCTTGAGCCTCCTTTTCTTCAGTGCCACTTTGATCTTTTATTAAGCCTGTGTGCTTCCAACAATTTTGTATGGTTTCTTTGCTTACACAGTCCCACGGCTTTTTGGAAAGATAAATAGCATCTTTTAATGTTATTGAAATATCCCAATTTTCGTTGATATCGTTTACAGCTTTTTTTACTAGAAATCTTCTGTAATGAGCTTTAAATGTTTTTATTATTCCAGAATCCATCGGTTGCAACAATCCCGTAACATTCGGAGGTAAAAACTCAATGCGTAAGTTACTTATATCCATTTTTTTATGGCATGGTGCATTATCTAAGATCAGTAAAACTTTTCTTTTTTGGCATTTCATTTCCGTATTGAAGGAATCGAGCCAGTCATCAAATTCTTTTTGTGTCATCCAAGCCTTTTTATTATATCTATATTTCACATAAAGTTCTGCTCGAAAATTTTTGAAACATCGTGGAGATTTGGCTTTTCCAATAATCTGCAAAGTTCTTTTGTCACTACCATCGGCATTCGTGCAGTGAACAGTTGTTACTCTTGCTTTCATTCTTTTAACTCCTCTTTCAGATTGATTAGATATCGTTTTGCTTGGCATCATTGAGGAAAACAGACCAGACTCGTTCATATTGTACACATCCCTCAAGGCATATTCTTCAATAATTCCTGCAAGTTTCTTCCTACCAGCATCCACTACATTAACATCCACAGCTGCTATTTCGCCATGTCGGAACTGTTGAGAAAGACTATTCCGTTTTTTGAAATTTTGCAACCATCCATTGCTATATGAAAAATTCTCAATAATAAATTTTTCTCCAAACAATTTCGATTGTTCTTTTATCACTTCATCATTTATTGTCCCATGTTTTTCATTTACTTGTGTTATCCACATTATAAGTGCATTCTCCAGAATTTCGTGTTTGCTATTTCTAATCTTTTTCATTGACAACACTGATTCTTCAGTATTAGCCCATCTTTCTTTGCTGTTCAGAATATCTCCAACTGCTCTTCTACTGATTTTTTTCTCCAGAAGACTCGAAAAATGATTTACAATAAATTGCTGAGACGCCGAAGGATGTTTTTGCTTAAATTCGCAGATCAAAATTTTTTCACGAACACTTAAAAGAGTTTTAGACATTTTCACAGAGAAAGAATAAGCACTGTTGTAAAACAAGTCCACACACACCAAAAAAAAAAAAACACTTTTCCTCTGAGCGAGAGTTTTTTGTAATACTTCTGTTTTGCCTCAGTCTCAATGCTCACTCTCTCCTTTTATTGACTTGTAAGTCGGTCGAAAAACGTTTATGGTTCGGAGGAAATCATAGCATTTGTCGCAAATTCGCATACATTTTACTTTTGTTTTGAACAATTCCATTTGCAGCTGCATTTTTTGCGCCTAGAGTATGACGTAACAAGCTCAGGAGACAGTGAACATTTGTTGTGAGTATTGCATTTCCCCTGCAGTGACGTATCAAAATCAGAAAGAGAAAAGATTCTGGCGGCTCTTTTTTTTCTGCACTTCAGTCGTTCTTGGCGGTTTAAAAACCCACTTTTCCAATAGGAAATCAACTATTGTTCTCAAAAGTGAACGGCGGATGGCGGTAGTCGAGGGGGCTTTTTATCAAGGGAATTTTACATTGCAGTATATTGTAACAGATTGGTTTTCTTCCCGAGCTGGCGAAGAATGAGGGTGGCGGTTTATCGAGGGGCGGTTTAACGAGGGTCGACTGTATATGTCTGACAAGAACTTTTCCTGACAGCTAAAAAATTTTTAACTTGTCAGTCTTCATGTATAATGAATTTAAAATTTAAATTAGCATAGTGTATTCAGGGATCACTTGGGGATCATTCAGGGATCACACTGTCCAACTTTCTCTTAAATTCTTTCTTTCATAAAGTATTACTTAAATATTCTAATATTTTAAATATTTAATAGGTATAATA
Source organism: Cheiracanthium punctorium (assembly GCA_038373885.1). NCBI lineage: Eukaryota > Metazoa > Arthropoda > Arachnida > Araneae > Cheiracanthiidae > Cheiracanthium > Cheiracanthium punctorium. The sequence continues at coordinate 114,626 of JAWZYV010012060.1, read as the reverse complement.
TCTAAAAAACTTTCGTCAACTGTTGAAGTATTGCTCAGTTCAGTGTAATATTTATAAAAGTAAGAACTTAACAAAAACTGTGACTACTGTGACCTGTGTGTATTGAAATGTATGCATATCTGCATCTAAGTTGTAATTGCCCTAATAGCACGGAACGTCAGAATGAGGTCGCCGTGACGTCCCTGTAAGTCACATCGGTCGCAGTCACACTGGTGACAATAAGTGACATCAACTGGAAGTCACAGTGTGACTTGCCAGTGACACTAGCTTGTGACGTCAACGTGGCGGATCATTTGGGATGTCTTTCCAGACCTTGCGACTTTTCGCAATTTTTGCTACTTTTGAAAGCAACATGTGACTACTTTTTATGACTTTACGATATTGCTACTTTCTTGCTACTTTTTTTTTTTTTATGATTTTGTGAATTTTAAGTAATTTTGCGAATTTCTCAAAAAAAGAAAAAAAAAAAAAAAAAAAGAGTTTTTTCAGTTTTAAATCGGTGGAACATTTAAGTCACAATGTCAAGCACAAGTCACAGTGTGACTTCATGGTGACATCATGTTCTGATGTTGCCGCAGGACATTAGACAGTCGGGGCGACTTATTTGTGACTTATTCGCGACGTCCTCTGGTGGTCTTGCACATCGCAGTGACTTCACATTTAGGTTACGGTGCTATTAGGGTGTCTTTAAGACAGCATTGTATTGACTATTCGAAAATTCTGTATATTTTTCATTTTAATGCATTTATAAAAAAATGAAATCAATGCAGTTCTAATTTATGTATTAAGCTATCTCCAATTTTTAGGCATTCTGACATTATATTTCGCAATAAAAGCAAGATAAAATTATATGAGAAATACTTCTGGAAATTTATTGGTATTTTCAAAAATTAACAGTAAAGCATTATGCTGGAGTTAAAAACTTGCAATTTTACATTATCTTTGTCTTTCCTTTTTTATTCTTTTTTTAGTTATTAAATAAGTTTTATTTTAGGATCTGTGATATTAAAGGATTTGTTTAGCCAACTTCTGCTTGCTCATAACTCTGATGCTCCATGGGAATCTCTTTTATATACTAGTTTCGAAATCTGTAATCCTGTACTTGCAGTTCTTGCTGCATCATACCCTGTAAGTCTCTTCTCTACTGTATTTTAACTTAATGATTGTCTTTACTGTCTTTGTATTACTTTGAAATGTTTGTGCTCCTTCATTAAAGGAGAATAATTAAAGCAATCTAGTTTAAAGAGTTATTTTGCCTTGTCTGTTTTTGGTTTTCATTTAACTTTGATCATTTCTTTATTTATGAGTCTCTGTTATATAGTTTTTTTATATTCACATTAGTTGTTGGTTTTGTTTGAAAACATAAAGTGGAGCTTTCTGATTTATTCTGCTTCTCATAGGTTTTGAAAAACTCTTGCCACACTGCTCAGTACAACTTAACCAATTGATTAAAATTACTATTTCATAGTGAAATAATTTTTAGAATGTCTCTGAAAACAGCCATAACTATCCTACATAAAATTTTAGATGCCATTGAAAATCAACTGTAGTTTTAAGAATGAAATAATAATAACTAAATTATTTGTTTTAAGATGGTTTCATTTTACTTAAAGCAGTAAATTGAACAACAATACTTATTTCACTACATTTTGATTTCTCTATATTTGTTGTTACCAAATATTCCAGCTGTATAATATGGATCATATCAAAATCTAAGGAAACAGTATGTAGTTCTGTATTTAATAATATATGTTTATGAAAAAGAAAGAAAGAAATAGGAAAAGGGAAAACATTTAAGGTAGTTATAAGACTTGTGGAAACGATAGCTTAGGAAATATATTTCACTGAAAAAGAAAAATATTTTACTTATTTTTAGGGTTATAAACCTTAAAGTTGGTGCATTTACCTGTTTAGGATGCATTTTAAGCAATTGAAAATTTTACCACATTAGTTCATAAATATTTTTTATTAGACCTGTAAAGGTAAACTTTTTTGAGATGCAGAGAAGAGGGGGGGGGGATATCTTGGAAGGTGCTTGCACACTAGTTCTCTCTCTATTCCCCTTTCCCCTCCCAATTCTTGCTGTGCCCGTATGTTAAAACTTTATATTGAACTGTTTATTAAAATTTGACTATTAAAGCTGCAAAAATTGATAAAGTAAGAAAACATTTATATACTGTAATAAATTGCTATAATGTGTGCTAAGTGTTCAGTTTTTTTTTTTTTTTTCCCCATCTCGCATAATTTTCTTTAAATTTTACTACCAATAAATTTGAAAGGTCACCAATTTATACGTTTGTTACTTATCCAAGCTTAAATGGCTGGCTGGCTGGGTGGATTTATATGAAATTTTACACATAGGCTACTTTTTATTCTTTCTCTTCCCCCCCCCCCCCCCCAAAAATAATAAATTAAAAAATTACGCGATTTGATTTTTGTGACATATTCCAAAGCTTCACGTAGGACCAAATATCCCGTGGGAGAGCTACTGGTAAATAAAATGTATGACCATACTGTGACATAATGTGATGTTAACTTAAAATGCTTAGGTAAATATAGCCCTATACAGCAAAATTATATAGAGTTAAAAATAAGAAAAACATTGATATTAAAAATACGTCTATTCAGGAAAAACAAAACAGATCAGTGCATCAGTGGCTGACATCAGCAGACAATTATTTTTTGACAAATTATGTCCCAACAACTAGCAATCTGGACAACACAGCTAGTTTTTAGTTTAAAAAAAAAAAGTTTTGTTTGACAGGCCAGTGGCTTAGTACGTTATTATAATTTTAAGTACACATGTGATTTTGTAATTCTACTAAGTACATAATTGAAGAAATTTAAGTAATATGCAAGGTTTATATTTCAACAAGTACTATTGTGTATTATTGTAATGTTGAGCAGGATTTAATCAAAATTAATAAATATTTTTCTTCTTACTATTTATGAGTACTTATTAAGTTTTCCTTCAGCATGGCATCCTTGCGCCATTTTGTTTTAATTTTTAACCCACAGAACCTGGGAGCTTGCTTTATGAATGAAGATAATTCCACTATTTTGATTTGCCCCTTTGCCATTAATTTAGTTATGTTTGGCAGAAAATGTTCTTTTAAATGTAATTTAAAGGAATTTTCCCTTAGAATATAATAGTCAGTTGAAGTCATGGCGGTACATAGTACAGTACAAAGCCGAAAATCCGGAATGGACGGGACTACGGCGATTCCGGATTCTCGGATTTTCCGGAATATTGGTCATTTAAAAAAAAAAAAAAAGTAGCGGCTACGTCATGGATTACGCGGTCTCGCCGTGAACTATGTATTTTTATAACGTTTTTCGAAATCGCTGCGATCCGTAGGTTGTACTGTAGAAATTGTTCTATTGAATTCACTTAAAAAAAAAAAAAAGAAAAGAAAAAAAAAAAAGGCGCCCTACTAATTGCCGTGTATATATTGCTTGCCCAATAACGTGAACGTAGTCACAACTTAAAATAAAAAAAAATCTTCCAGTATCAAAGGATAAAAAGATATAACAGCAATTTTTATCGCCATCCCATGCACTAAAACACTGATTGTGGGTGCGCAGGCGTTCCCCCCCTTCACCGGAGCGACTGGAGCCGGTTTGTCTGTGACTGGAGCTTTCGCTTTCCAAACAAGTTGTTACATTCTTGTCTTCGTTGCACATGCTTACTGATATTCTTATTTATGCGTTTTTTTAAACAAGGCTTCCAATGGTATTTACGCTAATGTATGTTTTTACTGCAGACTTGAATGATGTTATAAAGAGTTTAATTAATTTCTTTGCCTCCTTAGAAAGAATAACATTAAATTAAAAATAATATCTCTACTGATTATTAAAGCTTAAATGCTTTACACTAACAGGAAGTGTCTCCACCCCCCTTTTTGCGTTTCTGTTTAGAAATAACAGTTAAATCTTCGGAATGTAAAGAAGGAAAGTTAGGTCACCAGTCAGATTTTACCCTGAGGTTTTGGATATATATATATACTATACTATATATATATATATGTGTGTGCGTGTATATATATATATATATTGACGCTATTGTTATGATAACAAACTAGTCTAATGCTTGAGCATCCTGTAGTTTATTTATTTATTTATCTATTTTTTTTATTTATTTATTTTTTTTTTTGAGGGAAGGGAAAAAACTGAAATCCAAAAAATGTCCGGTTTTTTGGTCTTTCCGGTTTTTAGGCGTCCGGATTTTCGGCGCTCTACTGTAGTCATATTAGTAAAGTATGCATTACAGTACATATTAATAAAGTATGTTCTATTACCTCTTTCAAAATGTTTATGAATGTTACATCTTGCCTTGTGTTAAAGCTTGAATTGTAAGTTATATTTTAAGTCACATATGGGCAACCGAGCCAGATATGGCCCGGCCCACAAAACATATCAAAACCTATTTGAAATCCCATATTCACCCTAATTATACGGCCTGCAGTTCCTCTAACATCCTGAAGTTTGGACTGCAACTTTATAAAGGTAGCCCATGCCTATTTTAAATAATAAAATAAATCAGTTTGAATCATCAGTTGAAACTGTAACTCTTTCTTTTTGTCTTTAATTTATTTATTTTCAGTTTTTCAGCTTACTTAAATAATTTTATCTGCTTTATGACTTAACAGAAAAAAAAATCTTTTCATCTAACTTTAAGTTTAATATATTTGTGTGCCAGGCATGCTCGTGTCGTATATGAAACTATTTTGTGTAATTCATTTTAACTGAACTTTTCAATGTCTCATAGGAATCTTCTCTTCAAAATTGTTTTTATACGTGGCTGTACACAGCATTGTGCCATGACGAGAATCATAAAAAATATATTGAATCTCATTTCCAAAATGGAATATCCTCTGTCAGTACAGATGACATTGAAAGTCTTATGTTATTTGCTATTCAAAATAAGAAGATTTTATTGTTGTGGCAAGCTGTACACTTTTTCATACCTGTAAGTATTAGTTCACTTATGTATGTATAACTTTATGATTTTTCTCGCTGTTCAAGTTGCATGAATTAAATATATTATACAGCTGAATACTTTCCAAGTTTTGCAATTAACACATCTAGAATAATAATGTATTTATTTTTTCATTACTAAATACTCCAAATTCATTACCCAAACTACCCCACTCCTTTGGGACTACCACAAAGATGTTCCAGAAAATACGACGTCAAATTAAGCAAGTAGGAGGAATTTAATAAAGAAGAAAAGCTTTTTTCTGTTTTAATAGTTTACTTTTCTCTTATGTATCAGTTTTCCTTTCATACTTTAGCCCCAGAAAATAAGCTACATTGCAACCTAGTAAGGCGATGATACCATCTTGACAAAAAAACAACACTTAAATTAAACTGGTGTTTAAAAGATGAAATAATTAAACCTTTTTAAAATAACACAAATAAAAAGTACTTATCAATCAAGATGCACATTTTGGGTGAAATATTTTTGCTCTTCATCAGATGAATAAAGAACCACTGACAGCAACCACAGAAAGAATGAGGACTGAGTCCCCAGTCTTCTGTGGTTTCTATTAGTGGCCCTTTATTCAGCTGATGAAGAGGAAAAAATTTTTTCCCCAAAATTTGTGTCCTGATTGATAAGTACCTTTAATAGGTGATATTATACAAAGTTTGAATTATTTCATTATACCATCTTGGTAAAGAGACCTATCTGCCCATTGTGACCACCTTTATAAGGGAACTTATTTTGTTATTCCGAGAGATTGTCACATTAGACAGGTTCAAATGTACATAGGCTTTTGCATGCTACTTAAACTGGTAAATTTTGTTTTAGAAGAGGACATTTAACCAGTATAGATTGGATTAATTTTCCAGAGTTTAGTGGTTTGTATTTTACTTTACTGTATTCCTTTAATGTATGTAGTGATTTTTTTAAAACTTTATTTACAGAAAACTCCACTCATGCCTTTATTAGAATTTTTAAAAGATTTCCTAATTTTTAAAAAGTTTGATTCAAGCATTGAAAGTTTCCAGAATCAACTATGGGATGTACGTATAAACTTTTAATAATGTCTTTTTAGAATACACATAATTATTGAACTGCTGCATACCGTATTTACTTGTGCATAATGTACACTTTTTTTTCAAAAATTTAAGGCAAAAACTTTGAGTGTGAGTTATGCATGGAATAACTTTTTACAGCTGCTTGTAATCCATGATGTACATATGAATTAAGGAACTTATAGAGAGTACATAATAAAGCTGGAAAAATCTTTCTTAATAAAAGTGCAATCGTTATTTCCCTCATTATACTTTTTTTTATTCAATAATACTTGTAAGGTTATTTTTTAACAGTAATTAGCAATTCTCATTGCCACTACTAGTGTTATCATCATATTCTTTATCATTACGGCACAGTCAATGACTTCTTAAATGATATTGTCTTCAGTTACATCCTTTTAATTGAAAATTTCAGTCACTTTCAAAATCATTTACATGTCAAATTTTTGGTGCAGGTATATATGAGATTTTTTAAAAATTTGCCTGTTTTTCTTGTGAAGTATGGGGTGTGCATTATACACATGTAAATACAGTATATATATTATGTTATGATTTGAAAATAAGGTTGGTTCTAGCGATCTATGAGTAGTAAAAACAAATTTTAGAGTAATATTTTGTGTAATGTTTAAGTTGTACTACTTATCTTTTGGGTTTGTTTATTATTTCTCCAGCACAAATTTCCGATTCGCGTTTGTTTGATTCGTTTTGCGCGCTAACGACAAAACAGGTTGCCAGATCGGATGAACAAAACTTTTCTTTTTTGATATGTGGTATTGGTATGATTGTAACTTTTGATAAATAATTAATGTTAAAAATGTTTATATGTGATTTTTTTAAATCGAGCCGACTTTTCCTTTTCTTTATGCCGACATTTTTTTTTTCTTAAATAAATTTTTGATACAAACATCATATTTTGGCTTTGTAATGTGTTTGCTAAATTTTAAGTTTTGGTTTAAAAGTGGTTTTTTTTTATGCTAAAATTTTTCTCTGTCTTTAACTTTTTTATTCTGCCTTTTCTGTTTTTTTTTATTACCCTTTTTCCCTGCATCAATTTTACATAATTCGATAGATTGGATGAAGATTCGATACAGACATCGAAATCGGCAGAGGAACACAACCACGTGTAAGAAAAATGTAAATGCCTCAAAATATATCAAGTAACCAACGAAATAATTAAATTTCCTTTTAATGCGACGTAACTTCACCAACTAAATAAGTTTTACTTCATTTTATAAGCACTAAGATATGAAAAAATAAAGTTCATGAACGAACTTGATTGTCGCATGAATACAGAAGTGAGAGAGGCAGAGGAGTGAAAAGCGAGCACTTCGCGGCAGGAGGGGCTTTTTAGCTCTCTCTCTCTCTCGCTGGGTGGACCGACGTGCTGGTGATTTGCCTTGTTTTTTGGTCTCCTGAGACGTGGCGTAGCAAAGACAAGATGGATTGGTGTGGCGAGACTTCTTAGAATGAATTCGACCGGGGGCCCCCGAATGATAAGTCAACATCCTAGTTTCTTTTCTTTCTCTTTCCTTTATTTTTTTTTTATTTTTTGTCGGCTGTTAAAAAAGTTAAGTGCACTTCAAACAGGGGAACATTGAAAATGTGGTAATAATGCAGTTATTGTAAGTTTGAATTTTTTAAAGGAGAAAATGTTATTCCAGTACATAAATGTGTATGATTAAGTTAATTTAAAATAAATGTGAGTGTTAAAATCTAACAGAGTGTTTTCTTCATTCATTCCTTGTGTCTCTTTACTGGGTCTACAATGGCGTCGTTGCGCCATTTTTCTTTTTCAGCGAATGCACAGATAGAACCTGGGTCTTTGGCGGTTAAGAATTTGTAAACTATACGATTATTTCGGCCTCTATGCCATTTGATTTAGGAAAAAAGATATTGGATTGTTTGATAATTTTTATTTAATTTTAAATTTTGGTACTTTAGAAAATTTAACTTAAGTTTTGAGAAGTCATGGCATACAAAATGGCGCCGTGACATTTTTTAAATTTCCGGAGTCTGTGTTTAGCTTTAATAAGGAATAATGAAGATAATACTCTGATTTTTTATGGTTTTGTTTTTGTGCCGTGGAGGGAAATAATTTTTTGTCAATAATTTTAACTGAATTTTGATTTTGTTTGGGGTTTGAATAATGTCGGAGCATGACAGCGATGAAGACGGGCCCACTGTAAATGAAAATGTAGTGGTTTGCCCAGCTTTCACCGAATTTCTCCCCTTAATTAATCCCTTCTCGGGCAACAATAGTAATGTAACAATTTATGATTTTTTCGATCAATTAGAGGAGGTAAAGCTCCATGCAGGATGGACCGCAGTACAAACATTATTTGTCGCTAAGACGAAATGTATAGGCGAGGCACGCGAATTCTTACGTTCGCAGCCACAACTTAAACAAGCAAACTATAAGGATTTTAAGATAGCGCTGATCAATCGATTTGGGAATAAAACGCAGGACAACTCGTTACTTCAGTTCACCACAGCTACTCAGGGAATTAACGAGTCGGCGAGAGCCTTTTTGACGCGCGTACAAGGCTTATCGCATAAATGTTTCACGGAGAACGAGGAAGTTAGAAAGAAAATGCTGACAGCTCAGGTCATTCAAGGCCTCAGTCCAGCAGTTAGACGTTTTGCCATGTCACAGAAACATGACACCTTCGAAGAAATGTGGGACTTAGTTCTTCAAGAAGAACAATGTTCCACTTTAGACAGGGCTACTTCATCAGTCCATTTAGCTCAAGCTGAAATCAAGCCGTCGGTAGTTGAAGTTGAACTAAAGGAGATAAAAGCCCTGATGCAGAACTCCTTATTAGAAACTGACAAGCGCGTAGCCGACCTCCAGGAACAAATTAATGATTTAAAACTGATTTTGGGGCAAAGGAAAAATAATGAAATAGTTTGTTATTCCTGTGGAGAGAAGGCATATAGCGTCGTGCACGCGTAGGTCTTCTCAGAATTATCCACCTAGAAATAATTACAGGGAGAGACCGGGAAACTAATTGAGGGGCGAAATAGCGAAGCGCCGCTACTTTCAGACATGTCCCCAGAGTGCATAGGACTTGGGAATTTTGGTCATACATCAGTTTTACCTTTAATTCCCATAAACCTACAGGAAGAAAAGATTTTTGCTTTATGTGATACGGGAGCCTCTGTCTCCATTATTAAAGACAAATTTGTAAAGGATACCTTAATAAGTAATAAAATAAAAAGTGTAGAACAATGCAATGTGAAAATAATTGGGATTTCTAATAATATGATGGTTTTAGAGAAGAAAGTTAAATTAGAAGTTTTTATTGATAAAAGTAAAGTTATTGTCGAATTTTTTTGTTGTAAGGAAAATTTTATGTCATATGATGCCATTTTGGGTGCAAATTTTTTTTCTAATAACAAAATTAAGATAGATTTTGAGCAACACACAGTTTCTAATGAAAATTTTAAAATTAATTGGTTTGACACTAGTACACGTTATAATGTTAATTGTCTAAGAGATGTTCATGAAACAGGTTATACTATCAGTAAACATATAATGCCTCCAATATCTGAATTAATTATCTCTGTCACTACTAAAAACAATCTCAAACTTGCTGAAAATGTATTAATACAACCACATAAGCATTCTCTTTCTCAAAATTATGTTATATCATGCTCAATAAATACTGGTAGTGATAACGGTACATATTTTGTTAAAGTTGCTAATTTTTTCGACACTCCTATTCACATAAACAAAAATTGTAAATTGGTTAACATTGAGCCTGTACTAGATATTGTTAATGATGCTGAGGCAGAGGTTAGCGTAGTTAATGAATTTTTTGATGATGATTGTGAATTGTTTGGGGGTAAATTTGATTTATCTCATTTATCGGGGGCTCAAAAAGAGAAATTAATGCAATTGCTGAACAATCATAAACATATTTTTGCTGAGTCAGTTAAGGAGCTATTGGGTTGCAACACTGTAGCACACAGGATTTATTTTTCAGATGACATACCTGTTAGGCATAAGCCGTATAGAACTCCCCATGCCTTACGAGAAGAATTACGTACACAGCAGGGTTCCCATTAGAAAAAAAAACTGGGGGAGATTTCTCACCCATCCAAAAATTTTGAGTGAGATTTCTGAAAGTTAAGTGAGAACATAAATATTGTTTAACATCATTTTATTTATTTATAGTACAATTTCAATAACACCGATTTTTCCGTTAATTAAAAAATTTTACAGCTTGATGATCTGAAAAACTTTCTAAATTGATATTTCCATCAGCTATTCTAATAAGATTGCTTAAATTTGCACTTGAATTGTTAAGGGATATTCAAAGTTAATGAATATTCAAATTTATTCAAAGAATCACATCCAGTTTAACTAAGCAAAAGAATTATTAACTATAATATTTTATCTAGTATAATAAAATTATATAAAATAACTTAATATTTACATAAATATTAAATTATATTATACTACAAAGTTGGTAAGATACAAATGTGTGTGACAAAGTTAAAACAGATATAGTTACCCAGCAAACACACACAGGTTCTCTGAACATCTATTAACGTTCAGAAGACGTTTTCTAAACGTTAATAGACGTTCAGAGAACCTGTGTGTGTTTGCTGGGTAAGTTCAAATTCTTACTACAGTATAAGCTAGATTATCCGGCATTTAACTGGAAAATTTCAGCTCTTCTTTTGGGGTGGGGGTCTTCCTAAAAGATTGATTAACTCTTACTGTGAACGACAACTAGAACGAAAAGTGGGGAGGGGGTGTCCAAATTTCAAACTGCCAGAGGTTATCAGTAATTCCATGGATCGTGCTGGTATATAATAAAACAAACATATGAAATGCTCTCAAAACTCATATACGATGGACACACATACAAAAAGAAAACATTTTACAGCTGGCAAGCAAGAGGAGAAAAATCAACATGTCAGCTCAGTGCCGATAGCATTAATTATTCCCCCCTCAATATTCCGATGATTTAACCGCGTTATCTCTGAACAGAAACTCAAGAGAGGAGGGGGGGGATGCTTCATTGCCACCGCAGCATGCTCGTTATCTGACAGTAGTAGAGTAAAAGCAAATTTTTGTATTTGTAAACTGGCATTTTTAAACTTTCAAACAGCGTGCGAGAATCTCGCACAGGTGGCGAATATTTTGCAGCGCGAGAATAACTCACGCTGTAATAATTTTAGCGCGAGATTTAAGAAATTTATGCGAGATTCTCGCACTCTAGCGGGAACCCTGGTACACAGATTAATCAACTGCTCGACACGGGGATCATTTCAGTCAGTGACTCTCCCTACTCTTCACCAGTTATACTGGTTAAAAAGAAAAACAACACTTATAGACTAGTCTGTGATTATCGTAAACTTAATTTAAAAACTCAACCTCTTCCTTTTCCTTTACCATTAATTTCAGACCTTTTAGATACTATTGAGGGAGCTAAATTTTTTTCTTCATTAGATTTATGTTCAGGGTATTGGCAGATGAATCTCCACCCTGGTGATAGACACAAAACAGCTTTTGCCACAGATTTCGGATTATTTCAGTGGAATAGACGCCCTCAAGGATTAAAGAATGCAGCTTCGTCTTTTCAGCGATTGTTAGAAATTGTTTTGGCTGGTTTGAAAGAATGGAACATTAACACCTATTTAGACGATTTAATTATAGCGTCTAAAACTTTTGATGAACATCTAGAGAAATTAGATATGGTTTTTAAAAGACTCGGGGGAACATAATTTAAAAATAAATCCTGCAAAATGTCAACTTGTCAAAGATAAAATCACTTACCTTGGGTTTCAGGTCGAAGAAGGTAAACTTTCACCTGATACCAGGAATGTTGAGGCAGTTCAGAACTTTCCCGTTCCGGGTAACAAAAAGCAGGTCAGGTCATTTTTGGGATTGTGTAACTTTTATCGAAAATTCATTAAAGATTTTGCAAATATTGCTATACCTTTAACCAACCTAACAAAAAAATCTGTGGATTGTAAGTGGGATACTTCAGCAGATCAAGCTTTCAACCAATTAAAATCTGCCTTAATTTCATACCCCTGTTTACTTTTACCTGATACAAAGAAAGAATTTATTTTACATACTGATGCTTCGGGTTTTGCTATTGGAGCTGTACTTAGTCAGGAAGGGCCTGATGGACAAATACATCCTGTGGGCTATGCTAGTAGGAGATTGAAAGATGCAGAGATGCGTTATAGTGTTTTTGAAAGAGAAACTCTTGCGGTAGTATGGGGAATTAATAATTTCAAACACTATCTTTAGGGACAAAAGTTCAAACTTTTTTGTGACCAAAAGCCCCTCTCTTATGCTCTCACACTGAAAAATGGTGGCAGAATTACCCGTTGGATTTTAGCTTTACAAAATTATGACTTTGAAATTTTTCACACTCCTGGGAAACAAAATGTGCCAGCTGACACCTTGTCCAGAACCGTAAATCTCATCGACACAATGGTTCAAAATTTTCCTTCTTCCCGTATTAAGAGCCTTCAAGACGAAGATAGTAAGTGTAGAAGTATTCTTGGTGAATTGAGTCAATCTGGGGAGGTAGAACATAAGGGAATTAAATTTTTTACTAAAGATGGTATTTTATTTTGTGTGAATGACAAACCCAAAGAAGGTGCGGTCATCACAGATAGGTTAGTCGTTCCAAAAACTTTAATTAAAGTTTTGACTTTAGGACATGATTCAATGACAGTGGCAAACCCAGGTATTAGGAGAACAATTACCCGAATTAGACAAAATTACTTTTGGTGGAACATGAATCACCACATTAAGAACCATGTAAAGTCATGTCAATCTTGTATAGAAAGACGTGGATATGTAGCCAAACCAGGGCTGGGGAGTAGCGCGCTACTTGTAGCGAAACTACAGTAGCCGCTACTTTTTTTTGTAGTTTGTAGTGTAGCGCGCTACAAAAAAACAGTAGTTTGTAGCGAATTTTGGAAGCTACTTTTGCCGTGTCATCATTTCCGGCGATTGATCCCGTGGTGCAATTTCTCTCTCTTCTGACTCCAAGCATAACTGAAACTGATGCTTGAAAGACACCCAATCACTCCCCCGCCCCCCCCCCTCCCAGGGGACACACGCACACGAGGGGGGTGAGGGGGTTTGCTTTGCCTGAAGCGGAAGCCTGACATTGTGCATCTTTTTTCTTTTTATCGTTCTCAGTATTATTTGTAGAATCACCAATCTGCCATAAAGAGGAAAAAAAAGGAAGGTAAGAGAGGTCCAAAGTTGAACAGAGGTTATTTTGATGTTGCCTCGAGAATCTCATTATCACACGGGCGTGTGGGCCCGTGAGCCCCTGAAAAATAAAGGCCTTGCAAATCTCTCCATTTATTGCATATTAAATTTATATATGCTGCAATAATAATTTTTATTAAGCTAAATTTCCTTTATCTATATCATAATTGTGTAACAATAAAAAGGCTTCGAGACTTATTTTCTGTTCTTCTTTCTAACACAATGATAATGGTTTCTAAGACTAGATCAATAAAATAGAAATTAAAGGCGTTATTGAAAATTTATGGCCATATGTACTTATCACAAAATAACCATTAGTTAGCATTTTTTTAAATATTATGATGAAGAAAAGAAAATTTTCTGGCAGGTGGAACTCAGCGCACACATACGCTAATAATACAAATGGATTAAAAAAATATTAAAATCAATTTTAAATGCACATTCTTGTTCTAAATGAGTATAAATACATGGGTAATTTTTAATTTAATTTTAGAATTATTTTGAAATGTTTTATTTTTATGCTGGGAAAATAGAAAACAATCACAAATAAGTTAAAAAGTCTGTAATAGTATAGGGACCCAAAACAACCTTTTTTTTTTTTTTTGCCCCGGGGCCCCTTCTATGTCTGATCAGGGTCTGCATATTTTTGACTGCTATTGCGTGTTTGCAACACAAATCAACATAAAAATGAGTATTTTTTGCTTTCGAAAAGGAATTTTACATATCTGTAAATTGTATGCTTTTGTAACATCATTAATTTTCTTTGATCTTTTTTTTTTATTGCACCCATAAATACAGTGTAGTGTCCACTTGCCAGGATGATTGCCAATCATTCAGTGTCCAGTATTCCGTGAACTTCCTTTTAGACGAAATCCTTTCAAATCTGACATGATATATAGTCAGTCCTCGCAATTAGCGATTCCCCCCCCCCCCCCCACATCCTCTCACTCACCATCTACGGAAAACTACGAAGCGTGAGAAAAACTTACGGTTTTCTCACAGGAATTTTCTTGAAAGCATGGAGACCGCTTCTGGAAGAGTCACCGACATTTTTAATTTTCTCTTTGCCTCCTCCTTATGATCGATGCATTGAACAACAATTTTATTTATGCTTAGTTTTACTAAGTTTATTTATATTAAGGTTTGGTCATTTTTCGACGTTACAGTGCACTTTTTTGAGTTTGGGCACTCTTTATTAACCTTGTGTCCTGGTGGTGTGTTCAACATCCACAAGAGTAATGACAGTTCTGCAGTATTGTAGCTTTTCAAACATTAATTAATCACATGATTATGTTCTACAACTCGGAATGTTTTTTGTCTCAAAGAAGTGTAAAAACTGATTAGTACATTTTTCGTGGAACCTGAAACTGAAAAAAAGAAAGTAAATATGTAGAAATTGTACACATTTTTTTTTTTTTTTTACGAGTTGATAACCTTATCTTTTTTGAGTTTGTTGAAAAGGGACAAAAGGTATAAGCATATGCATCCAAGATATTATTTCAGGGGCTAAAAATATTGCTGACCTCGGTTACAGTGTTCTTCGTTTGTAGTGACAGTTTTCAGATTCGGTCCTAAGGTAGAGCGAACGGTGCGACCGCACCGGGCGCCATCTCTACCAAGGCTGTTCAGAATAATATAGCACTGTGGATGTCGGAAATGGTTTCATTTACCTGTTAATAATTGTTTAATAATAAATCCTTTAGTCAATGTACAGTAGTAATCAATCATGTTAAGTGAATTTTAGTGAACTTTCTGTGAAAAAATAAATTATTAACAGGTACTCGAGGACGACTTATCAAACCCTACATTGTTACGGGATTCATAACCGTCTTATTTACCTTTACCACTCTAACTTTTTGTCAATGAGTTTCAGAGCACCATGCATATTTGACAGTCCGTATATTATTGAAGCCTCATTTTAACCCCTGAAAGCTTTTATAGCTAAATGTGTGGCGTAGCTAGGTGCAAGAGCTGATCTAGGGTACGTGGAGCCTCCCTGCAAACGTAAAGAAGCCCCGTGTTATGCTCCAGATTAAGTTTTCCTTAGTTTTTTAGTTCGAATATGGCGCTCCGATGCCTTGCTTACCGTGTCGGGCTGTCCCTGGCTACGGGGGAGCAAGGAAGGTCAACTGTACCTGGGTGCAGCATCGGCCAAGGGGCGCTAAATGGTATATGAAAGCTACCTAGTTGCATTTTTTAAAAATAGGAGGGGGCGCAAAATCCTCAGTTGTCAGGTGGAAACGAGATTTAGTCATTTGCTGTGGGACAGAGAAACTGTTCTCTCAGCTTGTTTCCATCCCAGATTCAAACTATTCTGGATTGAGGAGGAGAGGAAGACCGAAGCCAAAAAAATGGATGGAGGAATACCTCCAGAATATGTTTCCGACAACTTCAGATATCAGTATCGAGGATCAGCCCATGGATGATGACTTTTCTGGTTTTTTTAATTTCTCTTTCGCATGCACTCGAAATAGTTACGAGGAAGAACTTACAAGGTTCTTGTCAGAGCCAATTAAACCCCTATCTTCGCTTTCGGCGTACACGTATATGAAAGAAGCCTTCAAAAAAACTAACACTGGCGTGCCGTCCAGTGCATCTGTACAAAGATTGTTTTCGATTGCATTGGACGCATTTTCTCCTCGACGATCATGTTTGGCGGATAACAATTTTGAGATCCAGCTCTTGTTAAAATTTAATAAACATGTTTTTGAATAAATTTATGGTGTTTTTATTTTATACTAGAGGCATGGCAGTCTTCCATGAATATGTTGAAATTCTGCTTTCTTTCGTTAAAATTTTAAAGTGTCTATTATATTTAAATTATTAGGTTTTTTGTGTAATAATTTTCAGAATTTAATACGAAAATATGAGAATTTCTATTAATAATTAATAGTTTGTAAAATCCTTAGAGACTTATCTCTCTCTTAGCCTTAAAATAACAATATAATTCTATAAAATTCTTTTATACCTAACACAAAGAAAAAGTTGTGTTGATGATAATAACTTTTAAAATTTCTTTAACATATATAGAGGATTTTTTTAATGCAATGTTTTAAATAGATATATCATGAATTTAATTAGTAATTGTTTTCATTATTTTATGATATGCATGTCATATGTGATGTTTTCAATTAAAACAATTATACAATATTACATGGTTCACACGGGTCATTCGTCATAAATCACTAATTTGGTAAGTCATGAAAAAAGGCCTATACTCATTAATTTTGATTTGTGCTCAAGAAACTAGAATGTTTGTACAACATGAAAGGGGTCTCAAAACGGGCCTTTTTTTCCCGTTCAGACATCCATTTTATTATTATATTTTTAAAAACTTTTTTAGTTCTCATGATTTTTCTCATGCTTTCAGAGCTCACTTTCCCAATTTATTTTTACCATAGAGGTATTAAAACTTAATTAGTTTCAGCAATACTTCAATAATTAGCAGTAGTTGCCAGTAGCGTATATATAGGCTTCCATTTCGGGGGGAGGGGGACGATTCGGTATTTTAAACTTTATTGTTCTAAAGTTAAAAGAAATGTTTCAAAATAGCTCCTTTTTAATAATTGCTTTACATTTTCGGAGGGGGCCCGCCTCCCCCTGCTCAAATACTCGCCTGGTAGTTGTTTATTAGAGCAATAGTTTTTTCTAATTAAAGGCGAAAAGGTGCCCGGGGTCTTTCGTGCGTCCACCAAATCTGCGGCGCTCAACGCTACAAGGAAACCACCTTTTAATAAACGCGTTCTTTGGACGCGAGAGACACCCGCTGAGGTCATTAATCACGCTGGACGCGAGTAGAAAATCAAGGCTTTAGATATCGATAGTTTTCTCTAATTAGGATATAAATATCCTTAAATATGAATGTAATGCAAATTGAATCTGTTAGCAAAATTTGTCTCCTAAAAGTAGCGAAAAAGTAGCGAAGTAGCGACTACATTTCAAAAGTAGTGTAGCTAACTACATTTGTCAAAAAGTAGTTGTAGTTGTAGTTAACTACATTTTTCGAAAAGTAGCGGTAGTTGTAGCGCGCTACAAAAAAAGAGTAGTTTTTCCCACCACTGAGCCAAACACAAGGCTCCTTTACAGAGAGTTCCAGTGACTAGTAGACCGTTTGAACGGATTGGTATGGACGCTGTAGGCCCTTTGCCCATTACTGAGTCAGGACATCAACACATCATTGTAATCAGCAATTATTTCACGCGTTGGGTAGAAGCTTATCCAGTTAAGGACCTGCAAACTGAGACTGTTGCCTTAATTTTAGAGCGTTTTATTTGCACTCACGGAATTCCAGAACACCTAATTACAGATAGATACAGCTCATTTCTTTTGGACAGCATAAAAAAGGTTTATTCAAAATTAAACATTAAAAAACACTACACCACCAGTTATCATCCCTCGGCGGATGGAGTGGTTGAACGCGTCAATGCCACAATTGTCAACTCTTTAAAGCACTTAGTTGATGAGACTGCAAATGAATGGGACAAATATTTACATTTTGCTCTTTTGGCCTATAGAACTCCAATACATTCCACCATTAAAGACACTCCTGCTCATTTAATCTTTGGTAGGGATTTAATTTTACCCATTCATTTAATTAACAACCCACCTTTAAGAAGTTATGCAGATCAAAGGGAATTAAGTGAGGATATTGAACTTCGCCTTCAGAGAGCTTTTAAACTTGTTCATGAGAATCTTATCAAAGCTGCTGAAAAGCAAGAAAGTTACAGGAGTAAAGTTTGTAAGGAGAAGGGCATTGTTGTAGGAGATCTGGTCATGCTTTACACTCCATCTATTAAAGCGGGGAAGGGGAAGAAATTTTCAAAGTTTAATGAGGGGCCTTACAGAGTTAAAAAACAGACTAGTAATGTAAATTTTGAAATAGTACATATTAACAACCCTAATGACATACAACATGTACACATTGACAGACTAACTAAAATTCCTGAACGTATAATTTTTCCATCTTTACCTGAAGAGCTCATTGAGGATGACAATAGCAATGTAGAAAATGTAACTGATCAGTCTAATGAACCAGATTTCCCCGACAATCCTTTCCCCACACCAGTTAGGCATCGTTATAGAATTGTCACAAATAGCAACAGGAAAAAGACTACTACACAGAGGTCGACTTCAGGGCAGACTCAACAACAGATGCCAGTCCAGTCCAGTAGTAGGAGCATACAGCAACCTGTGTCCAGACCAGCAACAAGGCAACATTTGTACTCACTTCGCCCAAGGGACTCTAGAGGATTCGTGAAGAGCTAATGTTATTAAAATGATGGACTTTTACATTTTTGATTAACAGTTTTTTTTTTTTTATATATGTATTTTGGTATTGAGTATTATTTTGTGTTTATTTTCATTGTATGTCTTTGGTAGTAACTATATTACAACACTGTTATTTAGGGCCCTTATATCTGTTGCAAGATATGTAGAAGTTTTTTTTTTTTTTTTTTTGACTATTAATTATAGGAGTAGCTAACCTAAATGAATTGATAGTAGGGAGGTTCTTTTATGTAGACTGCGAACTGATATAGACAGTGTAATTGTTAAGTTTTCTTTCATTTAGGAAGAGAAATTTTTTTTTTAACCTTTTAGTTAATGTCAAGTATGGTGTAAATTTTTCTTTATTTTTGTGGTTAAAGCCATTTTTGTGAGTTGAATAATGTGAAATTTTTTTTTCTTGCTGGGAGTCCTACAGTTCTCATCAAAAATTTTCTTTCAGGATGTGATATAAATTTTTTTATATATATACCTTAATGTTTTGTGTAATCAATGTAGTCGGGTAGTTTTGCAATTTGGGTAAAGCTGTGATATTTAGTTTTTTTTTAATATTTCATTCAAATGTTTTGTGGCGTGTAAAGCTCAATTTAGAGCATTTATGTTTTCTCATTTGTTATTTTGAGATTTTTTTTTTTTTTTTTTTTTTTTTTTCCTTTGGTGAGGATCATATGGAGTGGTTAAAGAGCTGTGGGTTTTGGTGAAATGAGGAAAAAAAAAAAAAAGTTCCTTTTTTTTTAAGGTGAGGGGAAATTTGAGATAAATGTAATTTGCAGTAACTGAAGTTTGAGTTTTGATAATGGAGAAATATATTACTCTAGTTAATAAATGTGTTGTTTACGTTAAATTCAAATGTTCAGTTAAATCTAACAGAGTGTTTTCTCCATTCATGCCTTGTGTCTCTTTACTGGGCCTACAATGGCGTCGTTGTACCATTTTTCTTTTTCAGCGAAAGCACAGATAGAACCTGGGTCATTGCGGTTAAGAATTATGTCACTATATGATTACTTCGGCCTCTATGCCATTAGTTTTGGGAAAAAGATATTAGATTGTTTGATAATTTTTATTTAATTTTAAATTTTGGTACTTTAGAAAATTTAACTTAAGCTTTGAGAAGTCATGGCAATCAGCTTAATTTTTAATCAAAAATAAACCTTTTTTTTTTTTTTTTTTTTTTTTACTTGAAAGAAAAAGCAAGTTAATATTGTAAGATTTCCTGAAATTTTGTTTTAATCACAGGACTACAAATATTACTTTTATATTAAATTTGCTGTTTTGTGTATTACATCAAATAATTGAGAAATATAAAAATTTATAGTGTTTTCCATTTTGGAAAATGTATAAAATGACTAACATGGGAACTTTTTAAACATAATTTTACCTGTCTTAATATTTAGTGTTTCAGGAATTTGCTAATTTGAATGTAACATTTTTTTAATTAAATGTCTGAATATTTATTATATGTTTCTAGCTCTTCCGATTCAGAAACATAGATTTTTGCACTTTTGTGTATTTCTTTCTTGTGCGAAAAATTGCATTTGTCTGCCTTTTATAATCTAAACATAAAAGGTATAGCTAAAAAAATTTTAATTTCTTCATTTCTGTCTTAGTAAAAAAATTGTTCTATACCTGTTAAAAACATTTTACTAATGCCTCATTTCCTCAGTACTTAAAATGAAACCTTTGCTGCATCTTTTCTGTCTGAAAATATTAATCTTTTGTGCAGTTGTGTGACTTTCTATGTATCCCGTGTATATGTATATTGGTCATTTATGTAATGAAACAGCTGAAAAATTAAAAATCTGTCTGTAAGTCAAATGTTTGTTGAATTAAAATAATTAAATTAGTATATGCGTGCATAAAACTTACCGACCAAATTTACATTGTTTCATTCTTGTCCTGTCACATATACATTACAGGAAAACTGTATCTTAATTGCTGAATTTTTTTTATCCCCCTCTGTAGTATCCAAGAAATTCTGAATTGACTTCTGTACTTTATTCTGCTTTGTGGATTGAAAATACTTGTGTTTCAATACTCAAGGAATCAGTTATTGCTTGTTCTACAAGCTATGAGAGACTAATTTTGCTTCGTCATTTTTCACACACAAGAATTGAAAAATCTTTTTCTAAAGAAAGTAAGTTTTGTTTTCATTTGTATGCCTGGTTATTCTATGCTGTAAATTTACTAATTGTGTATAATATCATGAGTATTGTATGCTAATAATGTGTTTTAGTTTTAGAATGAAATATGTATGTTTTAATAACACTCAGTCAGTGCTGTAATTTTACACTATTTTAATCTTGAATCTATCTTATCAAGATTAAATTACATTAAATAAAATTATCTTATATTTAATTTTAGTTTGAATAGTGTTTCATACTTTTGATTTCACTAGTATGCAGTACTGTTGAGCTCTTCACAGTGGCATGGTCACTAAACTCCGTTCCCCAGGGGCCGATTATGACAAACAGGGGCCTAGGACAGAACTGAATTGAGGGCCCGCTAATGTTGTTACTGTGCCTGACAACTACTTTATGTATTTTTTCTGTGTTCGCATATAAATCTTTGTCATGATTAAATGTATCCAACATGAAATATACTAATATTAGGCAAATGAGAATGTTTACGAACATTATAAACATATAAAACATCAACAATGTGAAATAAGCTTTTATTAAAGATGAAGACTTAAAAAGTACAACTAAAGGCCTGGCTTTTTCATAATATTAATAATCATAATTGGCAAATTTCTCTTTATTGGTGCCCCATTCTCACTAGGTAGCCACTTAAAAAACTTCAATGGGTCGGGCAACTTACCGTGCAATCACTTAAAATCTAGCAGCCATCCTTGTTACCACTCTTTTTTTTTTTTTTTCAAAAATCATTAATCTGCTGTCTTATTTCTTTTTTCTATGTGGGTGAAGCACTTTTTTCGAGTGGGAGAACTAAGAAAGAAAAAAAAGATTTTGACTATTTATGACTTTATATCTTGTAAATTCATAACTGAAAAAAATTATGCATTTACTATATTGAAAAAAAAAAAAAAAAAAAAAAAAACAACCTTAAACTAAACTCACACACTGTAATAATTTAGGGGGCCCTCAAAATCAGGTGCCTGGGGCATATGCCCCTCTAGCCCCTGTGATAATCAGGGCCTGCCGTTCGTGTAAGAACATGGAAAGTGAAGCAGCACCTGTCTTGGCCAGTGCTTGGGTGCGTGAACTCCTCTCGTGAGTGAGCTGCTGTAGGATTATGTACACTAATGGAAGCTGGTCACGTAAAATCTTTCGCGCCTCCAATGTCCTCCATGTTAAATGCTTTTTTTTTTTTTTTTGTGCAGATTTCAGATGGTCGGTCCCTCATCTGGAATTGGTACAAAATTAGGGGACCTCAAGCTAACTCAGTATTCCTCCCACTGAGGCTCATTAAAAATGGAAGCCACCCCTTCTGCCCATCACCTTCCTATATTGGGGATCTGGCACCACTCCGCGGTTGCCAGAGGACATTAGCAACAACAACATCACTGCAAAAAGTCCATTTATTATCTCTGCATTGGGACAAATTCTTTCATGTTTCAGTAAGATTCATACCCAAGTTTAAATGTCATAGAGATCTCATACGGTATAATGCCATAATAAAAACAAACACAAAATTAAAAAGTTCACTTTTCTTCTAAATATTTTCCAATTTCATATGTGCTTTATTTTGTAAATTTGATAATGCTTAAAAAATGTTTTGTTAATCTAACACACTTATCTGTTTTTAGTCATTGTCCCGCCATTTATGAAGGTCTGCCACATGCTGCAGTACACTGGAGATATTGAACAAAGTATAGATGTACAAATGTTATTTCTACCTGAACATGATGCAAACTATAAAAGTACCTGTTGGGGAATTGTCCAAAAGTTACTGAAACTTAATTTATTTCATGAGGCTGAAATGTTTGCAACTGTTGCAAGATTGCCTCTAGAAGATTTATTTTTGCTCCAGGTATTATTTCAAAATATTATCTGTGAATTTAAATGATTTTGTTTTTGTTTAGTTTTTCTAGTTCTTGCTCTACAATTTTGTTGTTAATTAGAATCGATAAATTATTTTTTTATGATACTTCATTATTATTGAAGTTAATTTTATGTTTTTTTTTTAAATAATTTGTTGTTTCTGTTATAATTTATTTAGCAATAAAAGTATTATGAGTGGTTACTTTACATATCATTAAGACCAACTTGTACTTTAAAAATCTTTGTGTCTCATTTAAAATAGCACATGAAATGGTAAATTCTTTTGATTTACTAAATATACTTTAAGAAAAGCAAAAGTTAAAAAATACTACTTTCAAACGTTTGAACATTTTTGAACCATCTGCTTTAAACCGCATGAAATTATTTTTATTAGAGATTGCATAGTACAGGAAGAAATGTGAATATCATAGGGTTCTCTGTGCACTTTTAAAATATTTAATGCGATTTTCTCAAAATCACAATTTTACAACTTATGTTTTTCTCTGAGGAGAAAAGGAGAGAATTTGTAAATTCAACATTTTTTGGAAGTGTAGGTAATTACTTATTATATTGCAATTAAAAAGATTTAAATGTTTTGATTATATACAAACATTTTACTCTGTAAATTTGTGCACAGTAGCTCAGTATCTTATACTTAAATAGAAAATAATCATAAGTATTTTATGCAATAAACTAGGGGTTAAGGCCCCTAACCTCGCTACGCTCGCTTTTCATATCAGGCTTTCAGGCGCCCTTTTAAGGCTTATTCGTAAAAAAGGCATAATTTCAACAAACAAAATCCAATGGTTATATCAGATAGAATGTTACCGAGCTAAACATTGCTTGGTTCTTGCATGTTGCTTGGAACATAAAAATTTAAACTTCGCACTATTCTTAATTATGTGAAACCAATGGAAGACCTTGCGTATTAGCCAATTATGGCGAATTTTCATATTTTGGCAACTTACGTATATCTATAGTTAATAATTAGCTCTAAGAAAACAGTACTTCATATGTTTTCTTTGAAAAAAACTACGTAACAGCTTGCCACCAACAGCGACTTTTCATTATTTGGCGATTTACACATGCTCACAACCTATAATTACTGCTCATGTAAGGTTCTCGGAAAACCGTTATCCATATTTTCATATACATAATCCTTTGCAGATTGGTGTATTTAGCACCACGAATTCTATCATCTCGTTGTGCTGGCAAATATCTAAAGTGTACTCTAATTGTTATAATGGCATAGTTAATGCCACCAAATATTTCTACTGGTAGCAGTGGACTGAACCAGCTTTAAAATAATCTGGATTTTAATTATTTTTCAATTTCAAGATATTGGGTTAGACATTTTTTAACTTGCAGTTGAGATTCACCGTGCTTGGAAAGATACCATTTTGGTGCATCGTACCTAATGCCAAAATGGCGCTTTTAAAATTAGTTACAATTAGTTATTCTGTTTTGAAAAACGAATAATCCCTAATTCTAAACGCCTGTTGTCTAAGCGAACTTACTATTTGAAGATTTTCAACTTTGTGTAACACACTTTGAGTTATTTATTTCATATAATTTTTAATTTGGCATAAAATGGGTGTAATTCTACTTCGTGTTTGTCAATTTCACGCGATTCTACGTACTTGGAATTACTTTGTTGCAAAGTAATGAATAATTTTATGCCAAATTTGGCAAGCATTATGTTTTATTTTTTCAGTTTTTTATTAATATCCTCTAAAATAATTCAATTTTCGAAATTTAAGTCAGCTTATCAGGTTCCTCGGAATTTTCGAAATCTGTGGACATGTTTCTCAAAATTCAAATCCCCACGGTTTAGGAGAAGATAGGCAAACAAGCTCTTGACGACAGCGGCTGTTACTTTTTTTTAGAAGAGATATAAAATTCTGCATTTTTGATAATTATGGAATTTTATACATTTATATTTGTAAATAATAAAGGAACCATATAGGAAAATTTTATGCATATTGTTGCAGAATACTCTGCTTGTTTCCGGGTTCGTCGTTCTAAAGTCCAGTTGGTGTAGAAAGTTCTAGTAAAGAGTCCATTTGTCAGGATGGAATGCAACTTTATTGCTTCTAGAACTTAGTAGAATAACCAGCTGTACTAAATTCACAGGCATTAATGGCCAGTAGCTCGTTTATAACAGTTCAATCAGTACCAAAGCCTTCAGAAATGCTGTAATTCTCACACAAAATGAAACACTTTCACAGGTAAAATTCAGTGGAAATATATGAAGGATAACATAACACTCCCTCAAGACTCAACAATGAAGAATTTACACACAGCACTTTAAAAACAGCTTCAAAAACGCATGCAGGAAAACACCGCCTCTATCACAGAGCAAAGCGCCGTACACATTGGTTGCTCTTTCAGCTTTCTACAGCCAGACTACAACCCACCATAAGCAGTGGTCTGCCATCTTTCAGTGTACCAAGACTTTGCAAAATTGAGGATGAGCCCAATTCAATGCTCAAAGGGAACATCTTGCCCAACTGGCTACCCATTCTTTCATGTATATGTAATAGCTTCTACAAATTTGTCAGTCTTTTCTGATGGTACATCTAGTTGTAATTTAATGGTTCACTGCATTGAAGATTTCCATATAGTAGATTTGTTTATGGATACAGTTTATGGTTAAATTTTTAGTGCTATTTTGAGATGATACTTAATCAAGGTTTGACTGTTAAATAAATTTTTTAAAAATATTTAGTATTGTATTTAAAAGACAATAAATGATGTTTTTCAATTATATGTATCATTATAATTGCAACTTCCAGCTGTCTGATAAAAATTTCACAATAACATTTTAACAAAATTATGTTATTATGAAATTACTAAGTTCGGGTTGGGGGAGGTCTTTGTAATTTTACTATACATGAAAATGTGTACTGCAATTTGCTTTAGTATTCATTTAAAAATTTTAATTTCTTCTTTTATAGATGAATCAAACTGTCAGTGAAGCAAGAGAAAATGTCAATTGGTCAGACTTGTCCCATCGGATTAGTTTTTGGAAACCTATTTTGGATAAATTAAGCTCTACCATTATTCCTGTCCAAGCTGCTGTCGAATTTCTTCAGGTATTTATTACAGTACTTGAACTAGTGACAGTGTCCTTGCTTAAATTGATAACTCACTTATATCATTAAATTTTTTGTCCTGTTCATTTACTTCTATGTTACTGCAATATGTTTGAAGTTGAAACTTTAGCTTTTAATATCTAGATTTTATTTATTTCATAATGGAAAATAATGAGGCAAGGTAATAAATTGTTAAAAATCGAAGTGCAGTATTTAGTGATGTCAATTTTCAAGCAGCCAGAAGCTATTCAGTTTGGATTATAATTGCAATATATATAATGTGCAGTACTCAGTTATAAGTTTAAGAGCTTTATTCTTGTACTTTATATTATCCTTTTTTTTTACAACATACTTTTTTTAGGGAATTGTTTTGCTTTGCTAGTATATAAACTATGTACCAACTTATTTTGTGATTTTATCGATTTTTTTTTTTCTTTTTTTTTTTTTGAAAATGCCAGTTTTATTGAAAAATGTATCCCTGTCCCTTGATTGAAATTATACAAGAGTTCGCATCCTAATTTTTTTATTGTTTAGCCAGCTGTTTCTGAATATATCATACATAGTTTTTTTTTAAAAATTCCCTTTTTTATATGTAACACATGATTTTGTGTTTGAAATTTTTTAATTTAGAATCAATGCGAGATCTCAGATATGTATGGTGAAAAGTATTTCCTCATGAAGTTCATTGTCAGTTTGCTCATTATGCCAAGTAGAAGACCTCAAATCTCTGAAATTAGATCATATGATTTGAAAGCTTTCCAGAAAAAAATGTGGTGGTGGTGTAGTAAAGCTCAAGTGAAAAAAGAGGTATTTCTTTTTATTTGTTATTGTATTTCATATGTCAACTTTGCATCTAAAATAATTTTATACAGGGTGTCCCAGAAAAAGGCGGTAGCATGCTTTAATTCTTTATCTATTAGAGATAGGTGGGTAATGCAGGGTGCCCACTAGCAACTAAAAGGCAACTATTTGCTACTGTAATCACAAATAGGCAACTATGGTGGCAATTTTCATGTAAAAACTGCTAAAAAGCAACTATTTTGAATGAGCATCAATGCAATTTTTTTTTCTATAAAAATATGAGTTCATGTCAAAGTTTGTGTAAAATGTGCCACAAACCCCCCAAAAGATGCCCTAAGCTCAGCATAGTAGTGCCCACATGAAAATTTTAAAGAATAGCTAGAAAGAACAAATAAACTGGTTTCTTACTGGCTGCACCAAGCTATAGTAGCTCACCTCTGTGAAACGTTGTGCTTTCATAATTGCAAAATCACAAAACCTCAAAATTCAAAAACATAATGCAGCTAACTTCCCGAATGACACATTGGCACATTATTCATATCAACATTTAGTGGTAATGTACCCTTCATGAAAATTAATACACCTACTTGCTTGTAAGCTGCTGTATTTTCTGTTTCCATCCCCCTCCTCCTAATCTTCGAGTTCATGTCAAAGCAACAAATAATGTTAGCAATCCATCTGTTAGCTTCGTTCTTTCTAAGTTCTGCCACTGCTTTGATTTTTGATTGCTGCCGCGAGTGGACCACCCCTTGCTACGCTACTGATAAAATAATAATAATATCGATAAGTTTTTATTTTGGGTATTCATTAGTTTTTTGGCATACAGAAAACCTTTACAAAAAATAATGTTTATAATAGAATGATCTATAATTCTGTAATCTGCATATTCATCAATCTTTGTATATGCAGATTTGAGAGAGTCTGCTGTATTTTGCATTTTATTTTTAGCTCAAAATACCTGTAAAGGCATTAAAAACTGATTATCTACTTATATAATAAGCTAACGTATGCGGTACCAAAATCAACGATATTTCCACACTGCAAACGGAAAGAGCTAGATGTAAACATTAGTGCAATAACAATAACGCATGTGTAAAAATCCAAATTAACAGTTCAATGACATCAAATGGAGCAAGCATATGTCATGCAGTAGCTAGATTACAAAATAACAATAATGGATACACAAAGTTAGGGGAACAAATATTTATTCTCTGCTCCAAGTACACAAAAATGCAAGATCTTTCAGACTTTTTCACAGCTTTTAAATATAGAATTTATAATACTTGGTGCATTCATCGCCCAGCATCGTAAAATGTCACCATGCATTGGACTAAAGTGCATTTTATGCATTTGCTGTTTCAACATTGGCTTTTATGATGACACCCAAAATGTACAGCAAACCTAACCTAAGTAAATTTAATGACAAATACAGTAAAACCTCGACTCAGCGATACTTAAGGGACCCAATAAAATTACCGTTCTAGAGGGATGTATCGTTATACGAGCAGAGATTACATTGTATGGAAAATCCGGGGGACAGCAAAATTTTATTGTTATAGAGAGATTTATCGTTGTATCAAATATCATTATAGCGAGGTTTTACTGTACTGTTAAAACAAAGAAGCATGAATTTGGTTGAACTGAGTCCAGAAATTTAGTCAACATTGCACTGAGTATAAAGAACAGTAAGGTAAGGGGTGGTGAAGCTGATCACCTTAGCGACTAGTTTTATAATATTTTGTTCATGAACTTCTGCATATGAGAGAACAGAACTAAAGGTTGGCCTCATCTTCTACATGGTAATATGTACTGATGCTTTACAAACATTATATATATTCTTTCAGAAAACAGAAAATGTTATTTTTTTAAATTATTGGAAAGATGGTTAACTTTGTTTATTATTAAGAATTCAGTCTGTTTAAATTGATAAAAAGGCTTGTATTTTATGCCCTGCAGGCTACTGGAACAACTGTTTCTGTGCTTGCGCCATGGTGGGCAGCCTGATAACATAAGTTGAAAAAAATGTTCAAAATAAGATAGGAAATAAGACTGCATGAAGAAAAAAATTAATCATCATCATCTTCTTCTTCTTCAAGGAGTAGGCAGGGTGCCTGTTTCAGCTTCATTCGTCAATCCACTGCTTTCTCGGACATCCTCAGTCTCTTCTGCCCTTTAGGGTATAGTCAAGGGCAGCTCTGGGGAATCTTGTCACTGGCATGCGTTGTATATGGTCTTTCCATTTAGTATGATATATTCCATCACATAAGTTCAATATTTTCAATTCATTCCTGGTGTCTTTATTTGAGATCTTGTCGGTGATTGTGCTGCCCTTTATTGATCTTAGATGTCTCATTTCTGTTGCTTGGATAAGAAAAAAATTATTTCATAAATTTTCAGTGTTACACTTTTTAAATTTGTATACAAAAATTGCATACAAATTTAAGATTTTGTAACAAAAAAAAATCCCAGTTAGTAAAATGTGCCCCATACTCTCATGAGGTATTGTAAAAAAATTTTCAGTCTTTCATCATAAAAAGTCTCTGGGATATGAAGATAAATATATGCTCTCTTAAACCACTTTTCAATGGCTCTTCAAGGGAAAGAATCATGTCGAGTGATAATGTTTCAAGGTTATGCAGAAATTACGAAAGAAAATCATTTCTTGCACTCTAGCATTAAACTTTGATATTCAAATTCATGTATAGCCCCTGGTCATCTTTAAAAAAAAAAAAAAAAAACTTTTTTTGATGAAAGGCTTAAATTTTGCCCGTCACCTTATGAGTATATGACCCATTTTTCTAATTGGGAATTTTTTTGTATGCCCCCCCCCCCCCATACAAAAAAGGGGAGGGTAAGAAGGGAGGCTGTATGCAAATTTCAAAAGTGTAACTTTTTGAAAATTAACTTCTTCTTCAAGATTAATTTCTTCTTACAGTAGTCTTTTTTTCCCATCTTACTTTGAACATTTTTCCAATTTATATTGCTCACTTATCTCTAGTAGATAGAAAATTAAAACATGTTACCTCCTTTTAGGAACACCCTGTATATATATAGTGTATTGGTTTGTAGTTTTATTTTTTGACATATACATGCTATGGTAAATTCGATTAATCCAAGCAGACTTCTTTCAAGGGGGCTGGTTATGAACATAATCTTCATGTTAAAAATAAAAAATATGTGGACTTTATTGTAAACAATTTTTGACAAGGGGATTATGAATAGTCATCTGTATCATTGGTCATTTTTTTTTTTTTTCAAATCTATAGGTTATTTTAGTTATTAAAGGTTTCTGGTAGCACATTTTTAAATTGGAGCCTCCACAACAATGGCTGTATCAATTGAATGTCTTTTTAAATGGAATTTGTGATGATTCAGTATAAATTTTTTAAAACAAACCAGTTTAATTTAATTTGCTAGTAGACATTTGTATAAAAAATTTCTGAGGGTATTAATAATAGTTAATTTGAAATAGTGACTCGTGTGCTCTCCATTCTGTACTTACTGTGCCAGAAATCTGTAAAATTTTGTAATATGATCCTTTTCATAAAATCTGGGTTTTTAAATTGCTTAAGTGAGTTAATAATATTCGTGTGGTTATTTTTTAAATAACTAAATGTTGTTCATCTATAGTTTTAAGAGGCTTAATGATTGGAATAATTTTATAATATATTAGTATTATATTTTTCGTTTAATCCTTTTAGATTTTATCTGACATTTTTGAAGATGTACCTGCTCATGAATTAGAATTTGAAGTTGCTACATACAGTATTCAGAGCAGCACATATACTCTTGAAAATGATGAGGTAAAATATGTTTAGAATGAAGTACAGTATAATTTGATTTCTTTGTGAAGTTCTTTTATTTAAAAAAATTATTAAAACAAAGTAAATCTACTGTTGGCAAAATGAATATAAATTTCTTAAATTACAAAGAACATATCCAAACAGAAAGCAGGAGTAACACAAACTGCATAGCTCAAGTCTTTAATCTTCCATTTTTTATAGTAATTTAATATTGATATGCCATACTGACAAATCACTATTTTGAAACTGTCACAATTTAAAAAAAATAAAGTTTTGAAAAACTTTATGAAAATATCATCAACTTTAAATTAGAAACTTAAAAGTATATGCTGCTAGTCTTCCTTATAAAAATGTACCACTTTGTAAGGTTGTTAAGGAACAAATTAGAGAATTTAGGTTTTTGAACTGTGATAGTTTTCTTCCAAACATATGAATGTCAAAACAAATAATGGAAAAGATTCTTGACTCCTTTTAAAAACATAAAATGCCAATTTTTTCCCCTCCAACTTATTTTGAAGTGTTGTGATAGACTCAATATTAATAATAAAAAAATTTCAAACTTATCAGTTTTCATCATGATTAGAAAATTATAGCAGTTAAAAATTTCAGCATGTGGCTACAGTAAGTCAGATATATTATGAGTTGTGTAAGTTTAAATTTATTATGATGTATATTAGTCAATTTCAGAATGATCCAGTATTGATTTTAGTTGTTAAATTTTTATATTTTGTTCTCTCTCTCTCTCACTGTTCTAGGAGAAAGAAGCTCTGCAGTGCATAATTAATCAACTGCTATCAAAAAAAGATCTTAAAAAAGCTTTTGAACTGTCTTCATTTTTTGAATATAAATCGCATGACTTGGAAATAATATATGTGAGTGATACTATGTATTTTACTTAAAATTGTAAGTATTTCTGAGGGTAAGGAGATGTGTAAAGAATCTCAAAAATTTCAGAAGGTTGCAATGTTTTACCAAAGAAATCTATACTTTTGGTACACTGTGAAGTTTTATTTATATGAATTACTTTTATTTCTTCAACCAAAATTAATCATATTGTTTTGAGCTGATTTAATCAGTTATAACATAATCGAAATTCTAAAACAGAACTGGTGAGACCTTATAAGGGATCTTAGCCTCATATTTGATATACACAGTGATGCTAAACAAATTTTTTATTTGGTATTCTGAGAGAGCAAGCTACACTTGATTTGGAACATACCTGAATAAGTGAAATTGCTTTCTTAGTAAAGCATTACTAAGAGAAGAACAGAATAATTAAAATTATCCAGTGACTAGAGTCATCACCAACAGAACAAACCTGGTCTAGATTATAAATAAAGTGAAATAAAGCTTCTTCCATTTAGGTGGATTCATTTTCAAGTGGCTTACAGAATAGGAACCAAATTTGGTACAAAAAGCACAGTTATGTTAGAAAGCATTTTATAATTGATTTGTTTAGCATGATTTATCTTTATTGTTCATTTATAATTCAGCTTAATTTGTATGCTTGAAGAACTGTTTATTTATTTAAATTTTTTTTTATCTTGACTGGGTTTTATGTGGTGAATATTTTTGCAGTTGGAAAAGTTGAACTATTCTGGCTCAAGGAAATAATGTGCCCTTTTCTGTGGGCCATCGCAGGTTGTCGATTACTGATAACAGAATGCGTAGCCTGTATCATAGCTTCCTGAAATAAAATTCTAGCTCCCCCACATACTATTATTAGTGAAAATTTAATTAAAAACTTTTTTTATAATTTGTGTGTATATTATTAAATTTTTTCTCTTTATATGTGGAATGCTATATCATGTATTTTTTTTCTCCATAGTTATGTCTGCAGTTAGCCAGGGCTGAACTTGATGTAACATCTGTAGATTTGTCTCTCCCTGACTGTTATCTTGAAGTGCCTTCATCAAGATATATTAGATCTTTAATTTTATGGCTCTCTAGTAGTTCTACAGGTAATTTGAATCAACTAGAATTGTAAAATTCATTAATATGAATTGGGTCAATTTCTTTAAAAAAAAAATACATTTCTGCCAAATTCAATTCCTTTTGAAAATGTAATTTCTTTTTTGATGCATTCGTAAATAATACAGTTCAACAATCTTGAAATTTTACATTTTGTGAATTGCTGTTTTTTTTTTTTTTTTTTCCTATGAATTTATTAAAAGTTTTGCTTTTATCATTCCTATGACACAACAATAACAAAATTATTGCATGTTGTTGTGTTTAATTTGTTGCACACATCATTTGAGATTCTGCTTAAGTGAATGTTTTCATCATACCTATGCAAATCAACCTGCACCATAATCTAACACCACTTTCCAACTGTAGGAGTAATTTTGCCACATTAGTTTTGGAAAAACAGATTTAACACTGCTTCATGACTATTTAATAAATATTTTGAAACAGTTTCAATTCCACCCACCATGCCACACTATTAGTCAATTCATTTATTTCAACTTTTGACCCATTTTATATAGATTCCGAAATGTGTTTGTGCTGGCAGAGTCTTGTTGACATTTTTAAATTTATATATTTTTATTTTATTTTATGGAAATTTTTTCAAAGTAGGGTATGTTTTTCGACATTTTGGGCAGAATTGAAATTAAAAGTATTTCACATACACAGTGTAGCTTGTGTGTGTGTGCTATAAATAGTGAAAGGAAAGAATTATGTGTACACCAATTTTAAATATAAATTTAGCATATTAGTTTCCTACATACAGGAATATTTTAACTGCTGCATTTACTCCAATTCAGTCATTCTGTGCTAGTCTGCTATGAAAAAACTTTAAGATGCAAAATACCATATTTTGCCTTTAAACGCTTACTTTAAGATTCGTGTTTTTTTAATTTTGTAAAAAATGTATTTCTGGTAAATTCAATTACTTTTGAAAATTTAATTTATTTTTTGCTGCTTTCACATATACTGGGGTGTGGTACTATTGCTCAATATGATTGATAGATTTTGTGTGTGTTCAACTACAAATATAAAATTGATTTATTACTGCTCCAAGGTACACCAATGTCGTATTTTAGTTGGCACATTTTCCACATAGTGTCACTTTATATTTTGAATGCTTGACAATTTTAAATTTAAGTCAGATTTTCATATTTTATTACTAACACTCATTTATCCTTTCTTTCTAAATCTGAAATTATTTAGAAATATTTATTAGAATATCTATTAAACAGTTAGCCCTTTGAAGCTTGTACCTCTAAAAATTATTCTGACATCAATTTTACAAATAATTGATAATTTTCAGGATAAATTAAGTGCTGAGAAGTAAAGGATAATTATGAATTTCTCACAAAAAATGCTTGATTTATTGACATCAAAATTTCGAGCGGTGCCCAGGCCTACATGGTGCCCCCCCCCCCTCCCTCTCCCTGTCTACGACCTAAGTTGCTACCCATTTTGGTAGTTACTATAGGAAATCTTAAGTCTTGTTCCACATTAGATAAGTAAAACTTCTGTGTTATATCAGTAAAATATTATTTTTTAAAATATAAACAAAAACATTTATTGTTCAAAATAAAAATAAATAATAATAATAATACATAAGTGTTAACTTATAAGTGTGGCAATAAAAAATACATAAATAGAACAAAAAAATGAAGGACAAAAGGAATTCTAGAAACTGAAAACCTGCATGCATCAAAAGCTCCGCTAAAATGAGGAATACTGGATTAAATTACCAATTTGAGAACCACCTTTCTAGGTTTGCCACATTTGCTACTAAGCTTTTCATGATGTCTGCAGCACCAGCATGAATGTCACGAATTATTTGTATGTAAAATTACTACAGTCAGGGGCGTAGCCAGAAATTTTTAATGGGGGGGGGGTTACGACTACTGCAACTCACATATATGCATACATGTGTGCGATAAGGGAGTGCAGAATATACATTTTGTATGGCAAAAAATTCCTCATGGGGGGTTATGACCCCCCTTGGCTATGCCCCTGACTACAGTCAAAATGTTTTTTATTGTTTACTCCAAAAAATTATAAACAAAGATATCTTTGTTTATAATTTTTTGTTGATCACTTGCTATCTTTGTGCTGAGCGCAGTCAGGGAAACTCATTTAGTATTAGTGTAGAAACATTTGTTATATTATTCTCTGTGAATTTAAAGCATTTTGAAGTGAATTTTAATTATATACATGCCAGTAATTCATAAATTCAAAATATTTGTTAAGCTGTTGAATACTTTGCTTTTAGATGCTTTGTTAAATCATATTTAATTATATTTTTATTACATAGCTCCATCAAAGAAGGATGTTATGATGTGCATTGAAGCATTAGGAAGGAAAAGTGCAGTTGCTATTTCCATTTGTCATCAAATTTTAGTTGACTTCGTCGTTGCTACAGTAAGATATACATTATTTACATTAATTTATGCTTAACAAAAAATAAAAAGAAAGAGTCAAAGTAACTTTTGTATTATTTTAAATTTGGTAAAGTACCAAAATATAAAATTGCATTCTCATTCATGTTGCTTATCATAATATGGCATAAACGGTCACTGCACCAACTATGGCGTCAACGGTATAGTGGATGAGTACATTATGGCAGGTGTTTGTAGCTGTATAGTCCTGGAAAAAGTTGACTAATATAATAGTATAAAAACACTTCAGGCTGAAACTATCTCTAGTCTCTCGAATAGTCCGGATGCAATGAAATTGTAAAAATGCCACATACCTTTTTTTGGCAAAGAGAAACACCGGAGGCAGAAGTTGAAATTTTTGGTTGATACTCACACAAACTGTAGCCTATATTAAAAAAAAAAAAAAAAAAAAAACCTCGTTTTAAAAAGAAGCTTGTTTATTTTCTTAAAAAGGTATAGGGGCAAAAGGGTGCTAGTCAGCAAAGAAACTGTAATTAACAAAAATGTTAAAAAAAAATGCATAGGTCCTTTAAAGTGGACTAAGCCTCTAATGCCACACACACTAGGCAGGCAGGCAGGCAGAAAAACTGATGCGTTCGTGCCTTGCGACCCGTGAGCTCGGAACTCGGCAGTTTTGCCATGAGCGGCGAGACAGACTACGGCAGCCAATCAGGAGCATGGATGATCTTTGCATGCATGGCGATATGCTTGCCACAGTAGCGGCTGGCTATGCGTAACCCTAAACTAACAGAATTGTATTACCACATGGTGGAAAGTTCGACGTTGTTCTAGAACATTCGACCTCTTGCGAGAACTTTGTAGCACGTGTTCCTGTGGGGCACTTCGTTGTAATGACTGCTTGCTAGGCACGAGGTGCGATTTCAACATGGGAAATATCTAGAAGGAGGAAAAAAGAAGACACCTACGATGGACTTGTAATTCCTTAAAATTTTTGGCAGACAGCCTACAATAATGTTACTGTCCTTGAGTTCACAATATTAAAGAATGACTTATAATTAGATATTTTTTTTAACTGCAGTAGAAGGAAAATTCCCTTTTTACCAAAAAACTAAAATAAACAATCATTTGGCACCACACCAATCTATCTAGAATATGTTGAATTTTGAAAAGTGGTGTAAATTTAAAATTCCACAAAGGCAGGGTGCGTAGCGCCTTGAAAAGTGCTTAAAAGGTGCTTGATTTTAAAAATTGTTTTCAAGCACTCTTGAAAGTGCTTATTTTTTACGTAAATTCCCTTAAGGTGCTTGAATTTCCAAGGAAGTGCTTATTTTTTTCTCAGCTTCCGGCAGAAACCTTTATAAACACTACGCCGATAACGAGAACAACTTTTTCCCTCCCATCCCATCACTTATTCTTCTTGAAACCGGAAGAGCGTGCCTAAAAGCAGGTGCAGGTGGTTCCCTGTTGATCATGACAATAGTAATGCTGACTCACACTTGCAGCCATAAGAGCCAGTCCGGGCCTAGTTGTTCTTAAAATACTGAATATCAACCAAAACTAGTCTGTTGCACCTGATGCAGGTTTAATCATTCTACTCCTCCCCCCAAAGAAAAAAAAAAGTTTATCTATAAGTTATTTATGTTTTTTCGCCATGTGGCTTTGCGTCTTGTGAAGGAGCACTCTACCGAATAAACACTGCCTTATGATATTATTACGATAAAAAATCAACTATGAGTAACTGGCAAGCTCGGGAAACGCTGAGTGCTTTTAAAATAAATCCCTATGTTATAAATATCAAAAGTAATAAATGAATAGAAACATACAAAGCTTAAAACAAACAATTTGCTGAAGCACGCTCACTACATAATCAACAGCTGGCCGTCCACGGGGAAAAAAAAAAATGTTTACATTTGACTGGAGCCTTCTCATCGGCTCGCTTCTGAACTTTTAGCGAATGCAAGAAGTTTTTTACAAGTTATTTATTTATTTCTAGAAATTCGCCTTTGTGAATATAAAAATTGATATGTTTTATATGAAATCGGACACTGATTAATTCGAAAATGGAAATCGTAAGCTTCGTAAAATAGCGGTAAATACTTAAAAACATTATATGGGAAGGGGGATAAAAGGAGATATTTTCACCATTTATTCTCCCCCCGCTCACGAAATATATCCCAGGTCGATGCTTTTTTTTTCAGTGGTAGGGGGGGGGAGAGATCGTGGATTCGGCGTTTCTTCCATAAATTATATTAGTAATTTTGAAATTTGCACTTTTTCACCGATTTTTACAATTTTACGTGAAACTCCCGTTTTTTTACATTTCCACCGATTTTTACGATTTTACGCAAGACTTTTTAAATTTGGCATCTTAATGATAATTTCATTGAAACCAAGCATGTGTAAAATGCATTTGCAATTATTATGATTTCAGGCTTGTTCCACTAAAAAATGAGGTGGCCACCCAAAAAATTCAGGCCATTGCAAAAGAGCTTGGAGAAGCTGAAGGGGGAAACAGATTAAAAAATTTTCTTTTAGAGATAAGTAGAGAGAGATAAAATAAATGAAATTAGTTGAGAGAGACAGACTTGAAAGAAAAAAACGAATTTCAGTTGAGACATACTGAGACAAAAAGAAATTTTAATTGAGACAAAAAGGGATTTTGATTGAGACGATGCTGAGACAAACTGGGGTTTTAGCTGTAGCATCCCTGAAGTAAGCTTAAATTGTTTTCATCTGTTGCAGGGGTGTAGCGAGAGTGTTGCTGATGGGGCTGCAGCAATCCCCGAAATGAGTGAACATAGGATTTGGAGAAAATTACGTATTCGTGAATAATTTCAAAAGCTTTTTCAGATTCCTATGATAGTGTATTTGTGATGATAGTGTACCTCTTGATTTCAGGAATTTGAGGTTCAAATGAAGACCCAAGCCAATTTATTTATTTTTTCTGTAGTGTGTTTTTCCAACTTCAAAGATTTTAAACTCGGTTTAGGATTTTAAAAAATTTTCTTCCTTTTCTTACTCATTTTTATATGCAAACTTTTTTAGGCCAAAATGGGGGGGGCACCCCCCCCCCTCAAAAAGAAAGAATATATCTTTATATATATTATTGATTTTTATAAGCTATACTGCATTCTAAGTTTTAAGTTCTCAGCCACCCCCTGCAAATATTCCTGGCTTCGCTACTGATCTGTTGCTTAAAAAATTTGATGATGACGTGCTTGATTTTTCTTAAAAGTGTGCTTATAAAGTGCTTAAAAGTGCTTGATTTTTCAATTGAAATTTGACTACTCACCCTGAAAGGTGTGTCACTATGTGACACACAAAAAATACTTCAGTTTTTCTATGTGTTTAACTGATTAGCATACACGATTCTTCATGTTCTTTCTTTTGTTTTGTTAGATATTTTACATTTAATATGTAAAGGTTTATTTAAAGTCTTTTAGTTTAATAAATCAGGGTAATTCTACCACTTTGATTCTGATTTTAATGCTCTATATGCAAGGGTGGTTAATACTAAATGCTTTGGGCATTACTTTCACTTAAATAACTGAACTAACTAACTAATCACTTAAATAATATATTTTTAAGGTTATTTGTGGTTTGATATTTGGCTTGTTACAAATTGTGGTTTGGCCAATTAATTAGGCAAAGTACAAAATATTTGGGTTTATATATATGTATTTTAAAAATGTTCGGGCACTCTCTTTGCAATGACTTTGTCTTTTTCAAAAGAATGGCAGTCGAGGCTGGTTGAGATTAAACTGAATCTTTATTATTTCTCATACTTTGATGGAAAAGGACCGGTGACCTATCGACAAACTCCTTGCGTGTTTTCTAGGCAGTTACAATATCGAAAGTCCTTCGCAAATTTCTTGCTCCTGACCTACATACCCCCTAGTTTCCCAACTTGTCGCTAGGTGCAACGGGCATTACCCTTTCTGTAATTGGCTCTCTAAAGTGATGTCATTTACTTACTTAGCCCAAGAATTTTAGGTTCAGCCACTGGAAACCACAAACGCATGCAAATTTAGCTTAACTCACAGTTTTGATTCTTAAGTGCTCTCAAAATTTGTCTCTGAAAGTAATGTTTGTCTGACCAAGAAACAAACTTTACAGTGAAACTACTCTGTTTCACAGAGATTAAAGATGGTTTTTCAGATGAATTTAAATTTAGATTAAATTGTCAAAGACTATTTAATTATTACATATTATTCCCCCCCCCCCCTGAGCACAGGGATGCTACAGCTGCTTCAATTGTACCAAACTGTGCCAAATGGAATCTCTTGATACATCCTGATACAAAAAGCATATTTTTGAAGGTCTCTGCACCAAAAGAATCTCTTGGTATTTCCTGATACGAAAAGTATAATTTTAAGCAAATTCTGCTCCAAATCCCTGCTGTCCCAGGGTCCAAAAAAGTAAATAAAACCAAAAAATTACATACTAATGTATCATTTTCCCGTTTTCACCAGAACACTGTTCTCTTTTTCATATCAGAAGGCATGTACAGTCCAAAACTGATCTCCCCCAAATTCAACAAATCCAAACAATATACTTCATCGCTTTAAAAGCAAGCATAGAATTAATAATAGTAAAATAAAAACAATTAATTAAAAAGATCATGGTTTTAGAAAATTTTTCCTCTACAAAGCACTTTATATAATAGATTCGTGTAAATAAGGTATCAAAGGCCGTCAAAACATCCTGCCTCTTTGCCCTGTTTGGTAAATGATATGATTTCAGAATGAGGCAGATGTTCCATCAAATAAATAAACATAGAAAACTTATCCCACAGGTTAAAGTAACCATCGTTTAGAGCTGATATAAATCAAACAACAAAAATAAAATTGCTAATGTACCTAAACAGTCCTATATTTCTGAATAGCTCTAAACGCTATATATGCTTTTAAAACATGATTTTTTTTTCTTATTAAGCATTTTTTGTGGTACAATAAATGTAGTGCAAAAAAGAAATTGGGATGGCTAGATAATATATGTAACAGTTAAATTAGCAGTTTTTTTCAAGGTTCAAAAGAACAGTTTAAATGAATGGTATTCAAAATAAATTTCTCCTTTTTAAAACCAAGAAAGAAGTAATTTTTTTCTTGTTGTATTTTGAATAACCTCAAAAAATAATCCACTATACGCAAAACAGAAACGAAATGAAAGCCCTAATAAGAAAAAATGAACTATTTTAAACCAATAAAATCCCTTAAAATAACGGGTGTTTAAAACATAAAATAATAAAACACCATAAAGTTTACTTCAACGCCCATACAGCTGTTCGAGCAAAAACTTTTTGTGCCCCACCAGTGGCATAGTGCATTGCACACTGAACTGGAAGACGGAAGGTGGCAAGTTCGAAACTAGGTCACGTCTGCCGACCAAACCGTTCATACTTTTCCATGGTTTTCTCCGAAACTTAGCATCAATACAGGTTAGGACCCCTTAGAAAGACCCCCAGGGAGGGGACCCCACCCAGGCCTAGATCCTTCGTGTAGATAATTGGCCTTAATCCCACAAACAAAAACTTTTTGCCCTTTCCTCAGTGACAATCCTAACTATTGTCACTGAGGAAGGGCAAAAAGTTTTTGCTCGAAACAGCTGTATGGCCGTTGATGTAGGTGTTATTTTAAAAAATTTTTATTATTTTACATTTTAACACAAGTCATGAATTTGCAGTTTTTGCCTCTATGCCCTCGATATGATACAGAAAAACCCAGTTGCTACCACGGAAAGATATTTTACAGTTACTCACTTGAAAGAAAAACTGATCTAAACTGGGCAAACTTTTTCGGTCGCGGGTCAAAAATCGAAAAAAAAAAAAAAGTTTGGTGGGCCAAGATAAATTTTTCTAAAATTTTAAAAACATACAAGTATTACAATTTAAATATGCTAATGAGATAAATGAAATTGCAATTTCATTTTTAAAAGTTCCTTATATTGAGGTTCGAAGTGAGATGCACTGATTCTAAGGAACGAGGCAAAATGCTCATCTGTCAGTCTACTTCTAAAAAAATTCTCTCTAAGGTTCATAGTTGAAAACACTTGTTCACATACATAAGATGAAGCAAATATAGCACTGATTTTCTGGGCGTGAGATATTAAATTTGGGAATCTTACTTTCGATAATGATTTGTAAAACTCTAACTTTGGCATATTTAGAAACAACTGCTTGAGATGATTGTTAGATTGAAATTCAATTAATTCAAGCTGCAAATCTGACCTCACTGCTTTACAATTTATGTTTAAAGGCATGGTAAAAATATCCAATTCTGTTTGAATGGCACTGAAATCTTGAAATCTGCGTTCGAGCTCAAAGTGCACTTTTTTCAAGCCATCTTCATAATTCTTAATATGGATATAATATTTAAATATATATATTCTTTCAATTTCCATTGCACCAGCAAATTAAAATTCCATCCTTCCTGCCAATCACGAAGCTAGAATGGTTGGATAACGTTAGAAACTCTCCTACGGCACTTACAATGGCCCTCTGTCATAAAATTGTTATCCCACATGCTCGTGAACTAACAGTATTAGCATTAGTATGCTACTATTTTTGGATGAAGGATATTATTTTGGATACTATTTTTTTTTTTTTACAAGGCTACTAAAGCAACTACTTTTAGCACTAGTAAGCAGTAGCAGCCCTGCCAAAGCTGGTTTAAACCTTTTGAGGTTCTCCTTGGCTCTGAAACTTACAAGATCCCCTCCACATAAATTTCTTTTTCTCTCTAAATAAGCTGAAAGGTGAGAAATTTTCAGGCTTCAAAGGTTCTTCAGTAGGTCGAAAGTTTTTTGGTCAAAATGTGCATACCGACTGATTTGTACCTTTTATGTATGTTATTTTATAAAGTTTATTTATTTCATTTGTATGAGTTTTCAAACATATTTGTTTTTACAACTATCCAAATATTTTCTAATTAAGTAATAAATGCTTACATATTATTTCATGTCATACATAATTAAAATATATTCTTCTTTTATCAGGTTTTGAAAAGAAGCTATGCAGATATTGTGAAAGAAAAAGACACATTAAGTATCCTTAAGCAGATACTTATCAAGAAGTTAAGTGATGAGCTCATACTTGCCAAGTGTTTTATCATTGTTCATGATCTTCCTGATAGAGATGTTGCTGTATTTTTGAGTGAAGAAATATGGCATTCATTACAAGTTCTAAGCATTTTTGATCTTGGTTAGTAAGTTGTCTTTTTTAATGATATTTCTATTCATAACAGTATAATGTTAAGAATTATAATTTTGGAACAAAAACTTTTTTTTTTATGACATAAAGTTATTATTTTACACAACATAGTAAGAAAGAACCAAATTAAGTAAACAAATAAGTTCTGAGAGACACCAAAAAACAAACACAACAATAATTAAGTTTACATCCTAACTAAAATATGGAGTGATTTGTTTTGACTCTATAGGTCACTTTACAAAACTGGTCAACTTAGCGCAGGTTTCACTGTACTAATTAATTAAAAATTATTTTATTTGTATTTTTAAAACTTCTTAATGGCTTAATATATTTTATGTAATATTTTGATCATCTTGATGTCAATAATATGACATTAGTGAAAAATCACTCAAATTACTGGTGTTAAACGATAAAGTAATTAAAAAACTTTGTAAAAAACACACATAAGAAGTAATAGGTAAGAGGATAGACACGTTTCGTTCAAAAATTGTTTTGAACTTCATCAGTCCAAGCCCTTCGTCGTAAAGAACACAGGGAATTCTTAACAGAGTTCCCTGTGTTCTTTACGACGAAGGGCTTGGACTGATGAAGTTCAAAACAATTTTTGAACGA
The DNA here is from genome assembly GCA_038373885.1 of Cheiracanthium punctorium. Classification (NCBI taxonomy): domain Eukaryota; kingdom Metazoa; phylum Arthropoda; class Arachnida; order Araneae; family Cheiracanthiidae; genus Cheiracanthium; species Cheiracanthium punctorium. Next base: position 72,178 of record JAWZYV010012060.1, on the reverse strand, counting down.
AACGTGTCTATCCTCTTACCTATTACTTTTTACAAAGCATAATGTGTTTTGAAGAAATGCTGTTAAAAAAGGTAAAATATATATTACAATAATTATTTTAATTCTCTTTTATAATGCTGCAGTTTTGATGCCTGAAGAACAACTAGCTTTTTCTGAAGAGCTTATTTATGATCCTTTGCGTACAAAAGAAAATTTTGAACTTATTGTGAAGCTGTGCCAAGACCCTTCAGTTTTAGGGAAAATATTAATGGACATCTTTTCAAGAGAAACTTCTGAATTATCAGCCAAGAGTTCTGATAAAAGTACCTATGTTTTTCAATTTCTAGTTAGTATTCATGTTTATGAGAATATGCTACTAGTTTATTTTTCATAAAGTAGTTTAAAAGCACTCTCAAAGTATTGCTATCATTGCCTTTAGAATGTATGATAATAAAAGTGATTTATGCATATACTGCATGCATTGTTTATAAATTGTATTAATATTTCTCCTATAATAATCTGGTTTTTGTTTTGTTTCGTACTTTTTTATTTAGTACATAATGTAAATAATCTTCAAATTTTCATATTCATGATTTCAAGCACATCGAAAACATGTACAATGATTACATAATAATAAAATGTGCATTACTAACAGAAACTTATCTATTTGATTTTAGCCTTTTCATCAGTTGTTGAACTGTGCATTTGCGCTCATGAATGTTTTATAGCAGCTTGCAATATGGAAGGAATTTCAGAGATACTTCATAATTCTCAGCTACTTATTAGTCTTTTAGAAGAAGCAAAAAAATTTTCTATCATGGTCAGGAACTTGATTTATATATTTATAATGTGTATTTTAAAAATGTTATCTGTTAATGAGTTTTAAATTACAATATGTGTTTTTTGTTTTAATTCTTAATTCTACTAGAAAGATCTTCACTACTTTACAATTATTATGTCATAATATAATTCATTGTATGGAATTTTCCTACATGTGTACATATTTTTTCTGCATGTAAAAAAGATCTATTTTCTGATACTTACTATCTTCCGTTTTCAGTTTATCATTCTTCATTTCATCATACCCCATCTTTTATATTCATTTGCTTTATACTCACCTTAATTTACGCCCCTGTTTTTCTTACCCTGCTTTGGAAGGACAGCATTATGTTTCCTCTAAATTTTCTTTTGTGCATGATTTATATGTAACTTTTTCATATGTGTGTGTGTGTGTGTGTGAAAGTAGCTGATTATTTTTACAAAATTATGCTCAAAAATACAATTACTGCTAAATTTGTAATAATTAATTTTGTCACATGCTAATTTCTTTTGAAGTTTGGGCTTCCGTTTAAGAAGTATAATGCATTAACTCCTGAAAAACATTATGGCTTTGCTTGATGTTTAAATATTCTTCAGATCACCTTATTGTTCATTTTGTAAAATGTGTCCTGTTTATTAGGGGATGCACAAAGTTTCAGCCTTTCATCATAAAAATTCTGTGAGATATGTTTGAACAAATTTGGCGAGGAGCTATTCAATATCAAAAATTAAAAAGCATTATTTATGCAATCACTTTTTTCTTTTGTAATTTTTGTACGACCCCCTAAAATGAGGTTAAATGCGTTCAATAAATTGAGCATATAGCTATAATTATTTTAATACATCATGTTAAACTTTATTTTAAAATATATATTGTAAAAATCTATTTGCAAATGTTTCAGATGTATTTTTATTTTTCAATAGTTAAAACATGCTTTTCAAGGACTTGAAAATCTTTTTCTGTTTGCATAAAAATTTTAGATTATAGGAAATAAGACATAGAAGGCTTTTTCTTTTCTTAAAGAAAAGAAAAGTCATATTTTTCATATCTTACAGACAAGATCCTACCTGCTGTGTGTTAGTGTGACCTACAGCTTTTTTTAATGGAAGTTATATTACTTAAAAAATACAAAAAAGGACCCGAGTCTTCAGGAAGATTTGGAGTATTCAGGTTGATCAATATTTTTGGCCAACTATGCAAAAAATTCCAGAGTTGGGATTCAAACTCAGGACTGCTGCTTAACTTGCGGGTGCTCTACCACTGAGCTACTCTGGGACAATTTCCAGATGAAATTTTTCCCAACAGAACCGTTGGCACTTATCATCTTCTGCAAACCACAGACTGAACAGATGAAACATTGTTTTGCAAACAACTCTGATACGCCACGGATATTAGACAATTTTAGAAATTTTATCAACCTTTAATTATTCAGGAAGATTTGGAGTACTCAGGTTGATAAATGTTTTTGGTAGGGAATGCAATTCCGATCTCTTGGGAATGGGATCCCTCACAAATATTTGCTCGATTAGTACTGTAATCCCATGGGATTGAAACTGAGTAATAAATTAGTTTTATTATAATTTTATGCCACCTTCCCAATCATCAATTGACCAAAAATTATTTCATATATATGTACCTTATCTCATAACACATGAATCAAGTAATTACAAATTTTAATTTAAAGTTTTAATTTTTCTAATTATTCTCCAAGTGATCAGAAATATTTTAAACTAGTTTTTCTCTTAGCAAACAATCACGAATCAATTATAAAAAGTTTTCATTTGAGGTTTTATTTATTTTTATTCACGCTTTTAACTATTTTATTAAAATCAGATCCAGACTATTAAGATGAGTGACTCTTTACACACACATACGCATTGCCTTTTTTACATTCTTTTCTAGCAACTAAGTATAATATTTTGGATATCATAACTCTAATTTTCATATTTCTGTAAATTATTGTATTAACTATCAAACTATCTCAGTTGAAATGAATTCTTAGCTAAATGCCAATCCTGCCACGGAATCAATGTCTCAATCCCGAAAGATTGATAAAATTGTCTAATATCTGCAGGTATCAGAATTATCGCAAAATAATGTTTCATCTGTTCAATCTGTGGTTTTCAGAAGAAGATGATAAGTGCCAATGGTTCTATTGTGGGAAATTTCATCTGGGAATTGTCCCAGAGTAGCTCAGTGGTAGAGCACCCACACATTAAGCGGTAGTCCTGGGTTCGATCCCTAGCTCTGGAATTTTTCACATAGTTGGCCAAAAACATTGATCAACCTGAACACTCCAAATCTTCCTGGTTAATTAAAGGTTCATAAAATTGTCTAAAAAAATTATCTGAGTTTTTAAAAATTGCGAGATAATGTGTCTTTTAGAAAAATATTAGATGATTACTTTAGTTGTAAATTACAAAACAGAATGAAATATACTATATTTATATAATTGTTTGCTTTGTCTTAAGCACAATAAAATTAAATAGAAATTAAAACAAACAGAAGTAAAACGTTAATTAAAAATGTGATTTTTCAAGCCTTTGTCTAGAGATTTTTGAACTATTGTGTAATAAAAAATACTTTTCACATTTTTTTATTATTATTTATTTATATGTTCCTCAATTAAGCTTTATAAATTGGTTTTATTTCAAAATGATCAGGCATGGCTAATCTAAGATAACTTTTTTTAAACCTGCTTTTTTGTTAATGCCTGGTTTAAATATAGTTGATTATAATGTAAAATGTATCAAATATTTAGTTTGATTTATGCAAAATAATATATTTTTAGTAAAACAAAAATAATTTTAGTCTTCTGTTTGTGTAATTTTAGGTTCGCCTGTTGATTGGTTTAGGACGATACAGTGAGATGAGTTATGTATTTGATATACTCAAAACTCATGACAAGCTCTCATTGTTATTTATTAAAAAGCTTGAAAATGTAAGTCTAGGTTTTATTTTTCAAGTATTTTTTAACATTGAATTTATGTGTTTAATCAAGTATGAAATCATTTAATATGTATAATGTCTTAGAAAGTGTGCTGCTTGACCAGATTGAAAAAGAAACAAATTATATCAGTGAAAAAAAACACACATAAAAGGTTACTTCAAGGCGTAATGATCGTTTCGACCGAAAATTCGTTCGGTCTTCTTCAGACAAACCCTTCCGTCAAACAGAGCAGTTCCCTCTGCTGAACGCCACGCCTCGAAGTAACCTTCTATGTGTGTTTTTTTTCACAAAGTTTTTATTTATTTTAAATTATATCAGAACCAATATTATAGTGCTAAAATGTAAAAGTATCTCAAATAAAGGTTTTTTTAAGCAATCAAAACAAAAAAAATATCAGCACAGAACACAAATATTCCCATATGTTTAGTATGTACTCATATATATGTATATTTTTATAAATAATATTTGTGACATTTATTCAATTATTCGTGCTACTTAGGCTCCAAATCTGAGGCTTGCTTTATTGGATTATTTGAAAAGGCTTCCTCCATCTGAATCAGATAATTATTTTTATACTCTTGCTAAAACATTTGGCATGTATCGAGAAAAAGCAGAGATTTTGGAAATGTCTGTCCAAAAGCAGTTGTCTCTGTTATGCAAAAGGAATTTAGGTATGTACATTGTTTTATTTTATATTCATAAGAACATTGAAAACTTAAACATTTAAATTTTTTTATTTACCTTCCTTAGATATTGATATGAAGGAAGAACTAGAGAATGCTGTGCAGTGTCTAGCAGAAGCTGCTAAGAGTTATTGCAAGGTGATATTATTAGAAACATTTCATTATTTTCTAAAATACTTCTTCAGTTAGACTGCTTAATGATAGTGGCTGAAGTACTATTTTGTTGAGATGTTTCTCCTGTGGCAGTTGAAAGTAAACGTATAATAATGCTGAAATTTTAAAAAGTACAATTTATTAAAACTATGCTTAATTTATAATTCATGTATTCCTGTCAAAATATTTCTTCAAAGTACAGTTTGAAGAAACTGAAGCAATTCACTCCTAGATTAAATCCATGTATGTGCTCACAATAGCCAGGTGTACTTATACATTCAAATATAATTGTGTGAAAATGAATTTAATAAAACTGGTAGTTTGAAAAAAGCTTAATTTTTGTCATTTATAAAACATGATTTTTTTTTTTTTTTTTCAGAAATTATTTTCTATATACAACACTCATGGTATGAAATATTATCAACATCAATGGATTTTCAAAAAATTTAAAGTTTTCCCATATATTCTATTGCTTTGGCAATGATTGTGGAATTGACAATTCTTCCTGAAAAAGTTTAAAAAGGTCTTTTACATGAAAAAGTTTTGTTAAATTCAAGTCATGCTTGTAATAATTGGGTTTGAATAGGGTTTCTAACATTAAACCAGTAATTTATTTTAATTTCCCTGATTAAATCCAGTCTTCCAATAACCCTACTTCAACTATAATCTAAATTAATTTTTTATCTAAATTTCACACTCGTTCTTTTTCTTAAATTTTGATGTTATGATTGAAATTCACATATTTTTGCAACCAAATTGCTGTTTTTCTCTTCTTTTTTTTTTTTTTTTTTTTTTAAGTTTTAATCTATCTTAAAATAATTATTTCTACTTTTGTTTTTTGTCCTATGGGTTTAATTTTGCTTTCAAAGTTTATTTGAAACTTCCTTTTATTGTCAAACAGTCATCTTAAAAAAAAAAAAAAAAAAAAGAAAAAAAAAAGAAACTAAATCCTTCCAACTGGTATTTAAATCCCTCATAGCTTATATTCATACAGCATGCCTGGTTTAATATAAGCTATGAGGGCACTAAATTTTCCTTTCAGCCCAGAAGGTCACTAAAAAATTAATGATTAGAAAAACTGTTTTATATAAATTGCCTTGTAGGAATGTACGTCTAATCAGGCTCCTGCTGGTAATGCAGAAATTTTCTCCCAGTTCTTTGTGTTAGCTTGACCTGCCAGTCTTATGAATGTTATGACGGCATTTTTACTTCAGTTAGTGGTGGTTGGGTTGCCGGACAATCATTAACACAAATGTGATGTCAAAAATCACTATTATAACAGATTTTTTTTTTTTTTCGTTCAAAAATCATGAAGTACACTATGTTGTATACTGAATATATAATTGTATGTATTATAGTATCTTATATTAATTGTAAAATTAATTAAACTATGTGATCAAATGAACTGATAAACAAGCATAAAAATGTCACCAAATCTGCTGAGTGTTTATTGTTCTTAATCAAGAAATGATATTATTATAAATAAATTATGTTCCCTAATCCGCCATGTTCTTTCTTAAAATAATTAAAAACTTTGTAAAAAAAAAAAAAAAAAAAAAAAAAGATTTGTCAAGCCATGCAGCTGTTATGATTGAAAAAAAATTGATCTTCAGTGGAGATCAATCAAAACAGCTGTATGGCCTGACAAATAACATTTATGGTATTTTTTCACTAAGTGTTTAATTATTTTAGGTTTTAAACACCAGTTATTTTGAGCATCCCCCCCCCTAACTATGTTCTTTCTTTCTTTCTTTACCTACTTAAATCTGAATGTAAAGGAATTGTTTGACATTTGTTAAGACTGTTAAATTTGAAGTTCACTAGGCCTTTGACTTTCCATCTGTATCTATGAAGCATACAACTTCGTTTGTGAGGACTATATTAGATTCTTGATCAATAATTAATACTCTATTTGTTTCATATTTGAAAATTAATTTTGAATGTAATCCCCAGATGACACACTATGTTAAAAGAAAATGCTTTGGGAGCTGACGCTCATAGCTACATTGTTCATGTCATTTGTTCAGTTGCTTGTGTTTGCAGACAGTTGCTGCTCATGTACATTTGTTATTCCGAATTTTTTTTTTTTTTTTTTTTTTTTTTTTTTTTTTTTACCAGTTGAAAACTAATTAAAACTAACGGTTAAAACTAAGAATTTAATGTTCAATAGTTTTAGAGTAATTGGATTTGTATTTTTGGAAGCTATCAATGCAACACCATTAATTTCTAAATTGTGCCACATATACTAGTTATTTTTTTATTGTTTAGCAATTCTACACCATCACCTCACCAGACAAACCTTGGCATCTTTTTTTATGTGTAAGAGAATTTGCACTTAAAATAATTATAGAGAAATTTTAAATATTAAGTATCCTTACAAAAACCTATCCATTCTTATATTAGATATATATTGTTATAATTTTCTCACTTTGCATAAATATTTATCTCTCTTTCTCTTTGTTCTTGAACTTTAGGCTGATTGTCTTCATCAAGCTCAGAGCTGTACTCGCCTAGCCCAGCTTATTGCTTTACAAATATATTTTTTACCATCTGGAATTTGGATTGCTGGACTTGATGATCCATCTGTTTCAAGATTCATTACAGAACACGATAACTTTTCACAGGTACATTATTTACACTAAAGAACAGATAGTATAAATTTATGACCAAATGTTGACAAAACAAAAGTTCTGTATATATGTGTTGTGTATAATGATTTAATATACCCAAGTATTTATTTATAAACAGAAATATCCAGGTTAATTACCTGGGTATTTATTGTTCAATTAACACTATTGTATAAAAAAATCCTTGTATTGGTGTGTAATGCTATTACCACTCATATACAGGGTGTTTCAAAATTAGAGGAGAAACTTCGGTACTTTTCCATTAATTGGGCACAAATGTCTCTAGTTGTGAATCAAACGCGATCCAAGTCGCCAAGCGAAGCAAATGGCAAAACAGTCAATAGAATAAAAGTCGAAAATGTACAACTATAAACAAATATTAATGAATTATAAATGAAACAGTTTTACCCAAAAAGAATGCTTATAATTATTGGTTTTTCCAGAATATGGTGATGTCCTTGAGAATTTGCTCAAATGGATCGTTTACTCCTCGTCTCCACATAAATTCAGCATTCGTCGTCCCGCATTGTTCTTTCATTTTGTAAATAAGCTCTCCTCTATCTTAACTATTTTTTCAGGATCACCCATTTTTTTTTTTTAATCACATTCCATTAATACTTCTACACAAACTTCTCTTAAGTAGTTGTTCCAATCTACAACTGTATTATGATTCCAATGCAGTTAGTTGTATGGTTGTAAGAAATTGCTGGAATTTTACATTATTTGGCGATTTTTCACTTGCACCCGGCGAATGGGAAAGTACCCAAACTTCTAGGAGGATACACCAAGACTGTTCAGAATCACATAGCTATGTGGGGTCAGAAACATTGTCTTTATGTACCTGTTAATAATCACTTTAGAAGAAGTGTTGAAGTATGCATCTAGTTCCATAAACAATGGGCTCTTCAACAATTTCACCAATGTAATTTAAAAAAAAAAAAAAATCTGACTTAGCAATTTTTATATGAAGTGCAATCTGTGAAAAATGCATTAGTTTTTAAAACTAATGCATCTAACATTGGTCCTAAACAGAAAGTTCATTATTGCTTGAACTCTTTTTCTAAAGTGATTATTAACAGGTTCATGATGTTTCCAACCCCACATCGCTATGTGGGTCTGAACTTTCTTGGTGTAACCTAACCCTCCTGGAAGTTGGTTCCTTAAATTCTGAAACGCCCTGTATACTGTAAATAATTACTAAAATTATCATAAAGTGTGTTGTTTGCAACTGAGAAATCAACTCATATTCTGTTATCTTTAAACAAGTTTTTTTAGTCTGCATTTTGCATTTTTGCCCAGAATTATTTATTAAAAAAATTAGTTTATTAATTATCTTGCTTAAGAACTTGAAAGAGTTGCAATGCTTCTGAAATGTCTAAAACTTTGTAAAGATGTGGACAATTTGGACAAAATTAGGGTAATTTTGACATAATACTATGAACATTCTTCTGTAACACAAGCATAGGAGAGAGCTTAAATATCTGTAGCCATTATCTTTTAATTACGAATTTATCAAATATGCACAGTTATTAAAAATATATATATTTCTAGTCTTTTATAGTTGCTGAACATTATGGAAAGCAAGAGTTATGGAGCCAAGCTATTTTGAACAATTGTGTGATTCAAGGTAACAGGGAATACCTCCAAAGTTTTCGAGCACAGTTTGGTTTGTCAGCATTTTTAATATCAGATGTTGTTAAAAGGCAAGTTATTTCATCCTGATTTTTCTGAATAGAATCCAATTTATATCTGTCATTCTTTTATTTACCAAAATATTTATATTAATTTTTCCTAAAAGACTAACTGTTTTACATTATACAGGTTGTCCCAAAAATGTTGACCTAGGTTTTTTGGACGAAGTTACACAAAAGAAAGATAAATAATTTTATAGTATAGATTAAAATTCAGGGATCACTCTAGAAATGAAAAAGGGCAGGGTGATTACACATTACAGAAAAAGGGCAGTGTTTGGGAAAAGGGCATATCATATCACACAAAAAGGGCAACTTTTGTAATTATTGTCTACAAACACATAAAGGTAGCTTTATAAACATACTTTTATGTCCGAAAATGTGTTTTCTTAATAGCAATTTTTTAAGCAAATGATTAAACAAATTTTGAAACCAAATTTTTTCACTTAATGAAATCTACACTTTTACAAAAATTGTGTAAGGCGTCCATTATGCTTTATTTCAACAACAACAACAAAACAAAAAAAGCATAAAAAAATTAAATTTTGTAATCGCAAAATAGCGGGAATCCGGTTTTGCCGACAAATTTTTTATAATCACGCCAATTTTCGGACCCGAAAATGACCGAAAACATTCAGTTTTAGATTCAAATTTTATCGTTTTCAGCGTCACTGCAACTTTTCTCTCTGTATATATGCTAGTCTGCAACTAGTGGAGGGGAAACGGGACATTTGCCCCAGGCATAGTGCTGTTATGTCAAAATTGAAAACGAAAGAAGGGAGCGACAAAACAAAGGTTTGTTCCGGGCGACTTGACCTCTAGTTGCAGCACTATATGCCTAACTTTTGGAAATATTCTGTAATAAGAACGCCAGTTTAGATAAGACGTCTCCGAGGGAAAAATAAATTTCAAGTGTACGACATAATAAAAAAAAAAGAGGGGGGGGGGACGATATTTTTTCCTATCATGGGCGACGGCAAAGGATTTTCTAAACAGGCAAGAAGTCTTATAATTATTGTTGTGTAATATTCGTAATTACATAATTATAAAATAACTCCCGACCCTTCAGGGATAGGAAAAAATTTGACCCTCTTGCACACATTTTTAATTTCCCAATCGATGAATTCAAAATAGTCTCAATGGCTCTCCCCACTGCGCATTTTCGCACGACTTGCATTCTCGCAATCGTCGACAATTTCATTTTTTTGGAGGGGCTGCAAAATAGACACAAAATTTATATTGACAGTTCCCACCCCTATCTCTGCCAAAATAGCCCTATACATGGGCGCCGGCAGAATATTTCCCAGGGGAGGGGGCAAAGACTACTTTAATATATGGTTACCATGTTGGAAAGAGCAAAAAAGCAAGGGAAAACACTGCATACAAAAATCAAGGGGGGGGGGGCATTCCCCCCCCCCCTTGTCCTATGCTGCTGGCGCCCATGGCCCTATAGAATAATCATCAATTGGTTATCAATTTGGCCCCTATGCTGACCGGAAATTCGATATTTTCAAGTAGTATTTCCTGACTGCTGCACACCCTGTCAATGAATCAATTTTTCCCTATTCTTTTTAGTACATCAATGGGGAGGAGTGTGTGTGTGTGTGGGGGGGGGGGGGGTTGCCCAGACTTCGGGAATTGCCCTTGTCTTGAACTTTCCGTGCAGCCAGCCTTAAGTTTGGATGAATGTGTTTTGAAAATCTGAAACAATAACCAAGTGGCGTTTATTAATTACTTACAGCATTTATAAAACACGGTAAAGCACCATTTACAGTAGGAAATAATTTATTGTTATGACCACTCTTCTAGATGACAGATTGTTTCTCTAAAGAGATATTTTATGACCTCAAGCTACAGCGAATGGTATGGTTTTAACCCTCTCCTCAGGTCAGGAGAGAGAAGAGCAGAGAGTAGATGTCCCCCCCCCCTCCTCCCCCCACACATCATTGATAAGAGAATAAACAAATCAACTTCGTTGTTGTTGTTGGAGAGAGGCTTTTTTGGGGTCACGCCCAGCGCGGAATTTTATCAAGAAAAAGGGCAAGGAGGGCGGCATTTTACTGGGGGGGAAAAAGGACACCAGGGTCGGCCGCCCCCCTGAAACGCTCTAGAGTGATCCCTGTAAAATTTTTAGAATAAATATCTGCAAAATTTTAATTTTTATACAGCATCCATACAAAAGGTTCCTAATTAGTAAAATGTGCCCCATATGTTTATTAGGTTAAGTCTTTTTATGATGAAAGGCTGAAACTTCATGCCAGTGGCGAATTTTTGCTATGCTGCCTCGGGCCTCAAAATTGAGGTCTGAAAAAAAATTTAAATACCGTATTTACCGGCGTATACATTGATCCCGCATATAAGTCAACCACCCCCCCCCCCCATACACACACACACTTTCCCAATTAAGAAATTTGAATTTTTTAAAATCCAGCATATAAGTCGACCCACCACTTTCCCGATCAAGAAACTTTAATTTTTTTAAATACATTTCTTCAAAATCATCTGAAAATAAAGAAAGTACTAAATATACAATAATAAAGGTAATAATATACAAAATTAAACTGATGATAATGAATAATAATAATATTGCACTATGGTAAAGTACTAATATATAAAGTTAAACTACTTCACGATCCGATTCAGTATTGGACTTGTCAAACAATTCACAAAATTCCTTTGTCGTCATCGGCTCATCATGATACACGTATTGGGTTAGGACCCTTTAGAAAGACCCTTACGGAGGGCACCCTACCCTTTGGCCTAGAGCCCGTGTGTAGCTAATTGGCCATAATCCCTCAACAACAACAACAACAACATGATACACATTTTTAATCTTTGTATCGCTACATGTTTTTTGGCATGGAAATCAACCTTAAACGGCGTCATTATGTTATGGAATGTGAGAAGCGAACAATTGTTTTTCAAAAGGGCATTTTTGACTTCTGATAAAAAATTAAAGATTAAAGACCCTTATATAAGTCGACCCCCCACTTTAAACCCTCTTTTACTACAAACCGAACATTAGTTACCTGACAGTTCATAGTTTCATGGATCTCATTTAGCTTAATGGCTAATCAGGTAGGATCAGAAGCAACAACAACATTAGGAACCCTTTAAATACAGCCAGCCAGCAATTGTAAGTTTATATTGGTTGATTAAATTGAATCAGGGTGTGTACAGAACCTGGAAATCGGGGAATTGTCGCGGAATTTTGTAATTTTTACTTTAAATCAATGAAAATTTTGATCTTAGACACAATATTTTTTCTGTAGAATAGAATTTTTTATTTTAATATACATACATATTAGGAAAATATTTGCCAAGTCTTTAAAATCATGGAAATTTTCTCATGGTTATCAGGGAATTTTTTTATGGGAATTCTGTAGACACCCTGTTGATTAATTATTGTGAAACATTAATTTCATAAAAAAGCATGTGCATAGAATGCGCACTGTAGGGTGTAGGAATAATGAAAGTTCATTTTTAAGGAGGGTGGACTCGGCCCTCTCAAGAGCTAAATTTGCCACTGCTTCATACATCACCTAATTAATGTATAGCTTACTAACTAGGAATATTTTTTTGCATGAGAGCCATATGAAAATTACAATTTTGTATTTATTTAATCTGATTTTAATTGATACTTTAAAATTCTATACATTGTTTTTTTTTTTTTACATAACTTTGTAATTTATTGTATATATCTGTTATTAATATTTATGCAATAAAAGCCTAAGTCAGTGTTTTGGGGACATTCTATTCGGTATGTACATTAATATACTGAATTTTTTTTTTTTTCATAGGTATCAGAAGTTGAGTCAAAAGCCTGAAAGTAGCATGAAGCATATGAAATTTCTGCTTAATCTGTGTCCAGACATTAAAGTGAAGTACGGATTAGCTTTAGAACTAGGTTTTAATGACATGGCATCAGAATTGCTAATGGGTGAAGGTGCTCCATATTTACAGGACTTAATTGCAAATAATGCAATAAAAAAGATATGAAGAAAGTTTTTATGTACAAATTTTATATGTAGAGTAAATTATTTATGTATAAAGTAATTTAAATTGTAAATTATTTTAATGAGTCATTTTATTAAACTGAATAAATTTATTTTTATTATTATGCATGTCATCATTAAGTTTTTAAAAACACATATTATCAGCATTCACACAGTTCAATGTGACCTGCCAATTCTTTTCATGTGCCTTAAAAACCAGTTATATACGTGTAAAATGTTGGGCAGAAGTTAGAAATGCTTACATAGAATCTAGTAAAAATGAACCCCAAGCATGTTTGATTTTTAAAAAAATTCCTTAAAGTTTAGATACTGATAATTTTTTTTTAATTAATCTAACACTTTACTCAAAAATTCATTAAACTATCCAGTCGATTGGGACCAAAAGGGGAGGTGCACAACTAGATGTTGCAGCAATCCTAAATTTAAAGTTTCAACATTCTACGACCAATAGTTTTTGAGAGATGCGAGTTACATACATAAGTACGTACGTACAGATGGCATGGAAAAGCTGGTCAAAATAAACTCGCAGTCAGTCAAAATGGGTTGTAAGTTTATTTATATGAATGTGCATACTAGTGTATGATGAGATGCATCGCAAAAATTCTTAAAAGTAAATTTAGAGATAGTCAAAATTAGTTTTTTTGGCAAAATCTGGCTCTGAAATTTTTCGGGATCACATTACTTCTTTATACTCCGTACAAGGAAGTAAAAATGTACTGTTTTTATAATGTTCAAAATTAATTATATGTCAGTTTTGTGCACGTTTATTTTTCTTGCATATTTTGAGAACGTACGGAATTTGCCAGCTATGAATGACAAAAGAATGTTTAAATGTAGCACATAACAAGGTGTGGGATCAGTCAGAAAAGCCAGTTTACATGGAAGGGATCATTCTTTCTGCGGGTTGGCTAGCTTTCCCGACCTGTTTCATTGTTACATAGTAATAAAGCACATTCTTTGTTTATCACTGCATTCACAGTACAGATTGTATTTCTTTTTTTATAATTTGCTTTATGTACTGTTTTGGCCACAGCTCTTTTCAGACATGTCTTTAAAACACAAGTCTATCTAATTAAAAGAAAACACTGCTATTTTGAAAGAATCCAATAAAAGTTCACCAGGGTGGTGACTTGGCTAAAATGATGGGTATTCTAGTTTACCTTTAAGACTATTATTCAAGATTGCCAAAAAATTGAGGAACAGGCAAAAGCCTGCTGATCTTCAGCGTCAAAGAAAATGAGAGTATAAGAGGGTAAATTTCTTGAAAAAGTTTTGCTCCAGTTTTTCAATCAGTGCCGTGCATCAGATTTTTTCCTGTAAATAGTGGAATGTTGATGGTAAATGTTTAAGAAAATGCAATGAAATTGAATCTGACAGACCATGGCTTTACAGCAGAATGGTTGCAGAAATTTGTAGTGCCTGGAGTATCACAGGCAATACTGGAATTTTGGCTTGTGATTTCGACTTGTCATCTCACTGTCAGATGTTTGCCTAATGTCTTGGTTAGTGATGTCATCTTCCCAAGACTTGCTGTGTGTCGGCAGCAAAGCAGTACTGTAATCCTTCAGTTATTTTTTATGGTAGGCACCAGTTCCGGCATATGAAGATTCGTCCAGTTGTTTGCTTCCAAGCTTAGTTGGCCTTGCAGTCTGCAGAGGCAAGTTATGAGTGCATGGAGCGCTACAGGCAAGACCGGAATTTTGGCTAGTGATTTGACTTGTCGTCTCACTTAAAAGTTAGATGTTTGCCTACTGACTTGGCTAATGACATCATCTTCCAGACAGTCGCTGTGTGTTGGCAGCAAAGCAGAATCGTAAAATTCAGCAATTTTTCCTGGTAGGTGCTAGTTCCGGCATACGAATATTCATCCTACATGGATTGCTGTGCTATAAATCTTTTACAGTGCAGCCATGTTTGGAAGAGATCTGCTTCAGCAGTTTTGTTTTTTAAAGCCTAGGCCTGTTTTTGCTGTTAATGTTTTGTTGTTAAGTTTAATGTTAATGTATTTTTAAATTCAGGGTGTCTACCATCATGCAAAGGTCAAGGAAAAGTCAAGAAACGGAAAAAAGGTCAAGAAATTGAAGTACAGGTCACGATTAGTGAGCAACTGTACCACTTTTTTCTCATTTCATTCAAATTCTTTGTTTCTGATTTTCAGCGAGAAACTATTTTATTTATCTTTTCTTAACTTCATTAACTCTTATTTTGATTTCATGAGTGATTTCCTGTGAGAAAGTTGATTTGTTTATTCTTTGTGAATGGTAAGGTCGGGGAGGGTAAAAATGTGCAGAGTGAGCTCTCTTCTGACCTGGTGGGGCTAAAATTGTTTGCTGTAGCTTTCAGATCATAAAATACTTTGTTAGAGAAACAATCTGTTGTTCGGAAGAGAAGTCATAACAATAAAATATTTCCTGCTGTAAATGACTACTGTCTTTTCTAAATGCAGTAAATAAAATTAATAAACACTATTTTCTTTTTTGATCATGATATTTTCTTCACATATTCATCCAGCTGCGAGGAAAGTTCCAAGATAAGGGCAGTTTCGTTTCAGAGGTGGAGGGCACTTACGATGTACTGAAAGGAGTGGGGGGGGCGGGGGAAATGGATTCATGGAGTAAATGCATTTTGTTTTCCAATCGAACCATCAGTTGGAATTGGGGACCAGTTCGACAATTTTTGTTTTTTCATCAGCATCCAGCTTCTACAGTGCTTTCCAAAGCGGGTAGAGCTTCTTTTTCAATCTGTAGCTACCATTTTTGTTTCTTTCTAACAAGGAAAAACTGCTTTCCTTTTGTGGGATTCGGTCAGGTCTGAAACTAGAGGGGAGCAAACAGGGCAGGTGCCCCAAACACTGTGTTCAGGGCATTGCCCAAACTAGGGTTTGTCCCAGGTAATGTAATCTCTAGTTCTGACACTAAACTACATATCTGTATAGTACAGTGCATAACAGAAAATTAAGTTGACGGATGAGCAATAGTAACTTTAGGAGATATATGATTTTTTACTTCTGCACTCCATAGTTACAAGATAGAATAAAGGATCTGCTTAAAAAAAAGTCAAGATGTGAAAATTTTAGATGGGATCTAACCTTTACTTGCATTCGTTCAGAAATAGGTATATGTTTTTTGCATTGATTTATAGGTCTGAAAAATAAAGCAAAGAAGGGAGGGGGCTGGGTATCAAATTGTTAACTAAGTTTCGATTGTAAGCTGAATAAAGGATCAAATTTTAGGGTGCTGCTGCCCAATCCCCACCCCCCTTGTCTATCATGTATAAACCACTGATGAAAATTTAGCCTTATCATAGTTGGTCAATTAAACTACAGGCCATAATGTATTTCAAAACTTTAATAGATTTTGAGATTTTGTGAAATTTCGTAAGATGTGTGTTTCATTCCTGAAAAATGGAATAGAATGAATTATATAGAATGGCATTATGTTAGATGGCAAGTTAATTTAAACTATCAATGCCAAAATCGTTTTAAATATTTTATAGATTTTGAGATTTTGTCAAAATCATGTAAATGCTTGTTCTTGCATCCCTCAAAAACAGCTTAGGAGAATAAAATAAAATTTAGTGACATGATCAGCAATAAATGTAGGAATTTTTCGAAAATTTTGAATAAATTTTAAAACTGCTGAAGTGCACCTTTTTCTTTTTTTGTGGAAGGATCACTAAACCATTTGAGTGTAATAATATATTAGTTGGTCATTCTGTTGGATCCATTTTATCTAATTTATTTTGCTGGTATCTGGACTATATTTACTACTAAGTTTTATACTATGATTTAGGCTTCAAACTTATCAGCAAATTATTAATTTAACATCTGTGCCGTGAAAAACATCCTAAATATTATAAAAACTCTCCTAATAAACAAAATTAATTATACTAAGAGTTTTAACAATTATGATCTTATAGAGTTCTAAAATATAGTACTACTATTTAAATTAAAAAGTTTACAAAATAACAGTTTTATAAGAAAACTAGCAGCAAAACCCGGCATTGCTTGGGTTAAAATACACCACATGTTTAATGGTATAAAAAATATTTAAGGATCCATTTTTTAACGTAGATAATTTAGATTTCTATCTTGGATATTGAGAGACTTATTCGACCATTAAACATGTGGTGTATAGAAAGTATATCAAATTAATTAACTAATTGAAATAATTATAAGTTAAAATAAGAAATACCTTAGTAAATGGAAAATTTGTCTTATTTACACAATTATTTACATATAATATTACATATGACAAATACATATTATATTATACATTTACACTTTTTATTTTTATTACCTTTTTTTTTCTTATTTCTTTTTACAATACTTGCTTATAGACTACATTTATGGTTTTATTGTCTAGACTGTAAATGAACAAATTTCGAGGTGATCCTACTCGTGAGCATGCAATGTATAATCGGCCGTGTGCAAAGCATGGTTCCTTCAAGTCAACGCCACAGTATTGGAATGTTTGGCCCTGTGCTTTGTTGATAGTCATGCTGTAAGCCAACTTCAACGGGAATTGTAAGCGTTTTAAAAGAAAAGGGCCATCCATTTGATGTATCCGTGGTATAAGTACTATTTGTCCTTTTTCTTTACCAGTCATTATACTGGCTTCAATGGTGTTATTTTGTAGCTGTTTGATGCAGAGTCTCGTACCATTACACAATTTCAGCGAATTCAGATTTCATAATAAAATGATTGGTGAACCAGCTTTTAACTTAAAGCAGTGTAATGGCGTTCCTGGAACATTTAAGGAATTTAAAAATTCAGTAGGGAAATAAACGCTTTCTTGTTCATCAGTCATTGTATCAATTGACATGTAATTTTCTCTTCACCCGGAATCATTTCCTGGATGATGTTGATGATGCCATTAACAATGTTGTTCTTCGTGGCTAGAATAATTCGTTCGCGTAACCATTCTGAATCGGTATAATTTTCAGCAATACTTGGATATATTTCATTTATAAGTTGTTCCGGTGTTTCAACAACATTACATAACTCATTAGTTAATGTAATTTGGCCAGTACTTTCATCTATTGGATAGGTGCCCTCTCCTATTTGTAAAAGTTTTTCAGAAAACTCTTGTGCCTTTTCGTCTCCTGAAATTCGCTCTCTCATATTTGTTGTTAATTTAATTATTTTTACGTGTTCCCATATGACCGACTTCTTTAAGCAAGCGTTGATTTCGGAATGACAGGTAGCGTTTGACAGAAATCTCCTGATTGTATTAACAATACACCTCCCATTACATTTGTGTTGTCGCATAAGTCTTGAAGAGTTCTATTGAGTGCTTCTAGTGATTTTCTATGGGCCATTGTGCTTTCGTCCCATATAATGGCTTTGCACTGTTTGAATATTTGTCCACGTGCTGATGATTTCTACGAGAGGTAGGGTGTACACTGAAAAAACTAAGCAATATAAGATTGTAAATGTTGTCTTCAAGTGCCAGCTAATGATCATCTTAGAAAATATTAAAGTATTAAAATATAAATAATTAAAATCATTGTTAAAAAAGCACATATAAATAAAACCAGATCAGTACACGCATTTCGGGTGGTTCAAGGGTTAACCCTTCTTCAGCTGGAAAAATATCAACTGACACACGGGTAAGCAGACAGAGAAGAAAAATCAAATATACTGTATTTGTTTTTACTTCAGTGAATTATGAAATTTGTACGCAGTGTATCTCGTACAAAAGAAGAGTATTTGTTTTCACTTCTCTTAACTGTTTACCTGCGTGTCAGTGGGTACTTTTGTAACGGAAAAAGGGTGGACCTTTGCTCTACATAAAACGTGCGGGCTGATCTATTTTTATTTATGTGTTCTTTTAACAAAGTTTTTTATTATATTTTTTCCTTAACACTAGTATTTTTGAATGATTTTTTAATACTGAAGTATTTGTCATATTTTCGAGCATGGTTTAAGGAAAATTAATCTTTCACAATCATTGCTCAACTAATTTATACTTGATCTTTTAGAATTCAGACTTTAATAACACAATATTAGAATTTCTTTATAATACAATATTCGGCTGTCATACCCATTGTTTACAAAATGCACTTAAGGAATTTGACCAGTAGCTGAATTCTTTTTTTTTTTTTTTTAAGCCAAAGCAATTCCAAGTATGTAAAATTGTGTGATATTGACATACATGAAGTAGAATTACACCAATTTTATACCAAATTAAAAAGTATCTGAAATAAATAACTCAAAGTGTGTTACACATAAAGTTGACAATTTTCAAATAGTAGTAAGTTTGCTTAGACAACAGGAGTTTAGAATTAGCAATTATTCGTTTTTCTAAAACAGAATAACTAATTGTAATTGATTTTAAAAGTACCATCTTGGCATTAGGTACTATGCAGCAAATCAGGGTGGCTACAGAAATTGAGAAAAAAAGTTCCCTGATTTTTCCATGATTTCCCTGACTATCTTTATCAAATTTCCAGAACTAATTATATACATACCATAATCTTTCATGTAAATCACCATTGTGTATCATGCACCAATAGGTGAATGCTTCATATAGGGAAATAAATAATAGAAAACCACAAAAATGCTTAATAATAATAAAACTGTAGTTCAGTTTCATAAATCCAAACATAAAATTTTTAGTTGAGCACTAAAAGACAATATGTAGCAGAAAGTTTCCTCGTTGAATAGTGTTCAATTTTACGCGTAAGGATGACTGATCAAAATAAACTGGCCACCTAGTCAACTTATTTTATTTCAAACAATGTATCGTTTTAAATTTTTAAAAATATGTAAAAAGGCTTAAAAATGAGCACTATCTATAAAAAAAATTGTCTTGCGAGGGAGCTTAGCAGGCATCACTCAAATGTCCCATCACTTTAAAAAACACAACGGCGCAGTAGAAGACTAAATCATCTTTTACCAGGGTCATTCCACGTCACATCAAACAGTGCAGTTCACCACACCAACTCGGATTTTTCTCAAATTTTATATAGATGATTTATAGGCTAAGACATCAACAAATCTCAATTTTGCAGGTTCTACGATAATTAATTACCGAGAAATTAATTATACAAATTTTTAAGTTTTCTGCAAGATGTGCCAACCTTTTTCTCAATTCCTTAAATAACTCCTTACCTGTAAAAGTTACTGAAGTGAAAATTTGTTTCTAGGAGTACCTTTTTACGCTGATTCCAAAAATGTTATCGAAATTTGCGTATCTTCTATAGTTTATGCATGAGCACTGCATTTGCTAAAAAACATCATGATTTTTTTTTCGGCATGTCTGATCAGACACATGTTTTAAATTTTTATATGTTGTTAAGATGGAATAATCCTACATCCCAAAATAATTTCATCTTGGCTTTCTGCTCAGGAGCAGAGAAAAAAAAATTGTATGTATGTACCTACATATGAGGATTTTCATATGCAATATTTATACTGAAGATGAGAAAATTCAGAAGCATTAGTCAATTTTCCTATGTCTTTTAAATTGACATCTGAAGTTTAACTACTACTCCAGGCATTTTCAAAAACTAGAAAATATATCAAAGTGCTTGGATCGGAAAACGTAAAACAAACAAACAACAAAAAATGCATGTAAAACAATGTTAAATTAAAAAGATTTAAAATTAGAAAGAGTTAAAATAAAAATTTAGAATTATTTTTCATTTAACCCTGTTGTTTTCGGCAGTCATCCATCAGCCAATTAATCTTTGGAATTCTGTGTGATATTGAACTCAAAAGAAAGAACAATGTTTGATAAAACATATATATATATTAGGTCTACCGGAAAGTTCTATCCGTTTTCAGTATGTCAATATTTTACCTAGCCAAAACTACTGAAGCTAATAACACGAAATTTAGCACGAGTGGGATTTTATAGCGTAGGTGCTAGATTAGAGAGTACTTTCCAAAATTCGTAATTTATGGAGGATAAAGGCCCAAAATGCTCTTTTCACATATTCTGCGGGATCTCAAAGAAGAAAAGAGATATCGATAAAATTCTTGCTGTAGAATACACAACACTTAAGAATGCCTAAAAATCGATTTCAGAACATTTCGAATATAATCCTCCTAGGAGGGTAGACGTAAAAGTTTGCCGTGAATAACTGATTACATGACATTTATTCTGCAATATATCACCAAATGTGCAATTTGACAATGTGTTTGACATTGCTATGCTAGTTGTTGTAACAATAAAAATTTAATACAGTATACAGTAAAACCTAGCCAAAGCAGAAACTAGCCAAAATTGTGCTTTGGCTAGAAACTAGCCAAAGCACAATTTTGTTCGCATTCTGTTAAAGGTAAATAAATATTGTAACTTACAGGAATTCAATTCTTTTAATAAACTTTGTTCCTTCTATTGACTCGAATGTCATACAGAATTACAAAGATTTATTGGCTGATGGATGATTGCCAAAAACAACAGGGTTAAATTAAAAGTAATTTAAAATTTTAACTTTAGATTTTTTTTTAATTTAACACTGTGTGTGACATGCATTTTTTGTTGTTTGTTTTACGTTTTCCGATACAAGCACTTTTATGTATTTTCTAGTTTTTGCAAATGCCTGGAGTACTTGAAAATTTGCATAGTTAATTTCTTGGTAATTAATTATCGTAGAACCTTCAAAATTGAGATTTGTTGATGTCTTAGCCTATAAATCCTCTATATAAAATTTGAGGAAAATCTAAGTTGGTGTGGTGAACTTTCACCAGTTTTGTGTTTGATTTGACGTGGAATGACCCACCATTCATTTTACCTATGACTTTAATCAGGAAGCAATTCACATGCCGATATGATTCGCATATCCGGTTTCTTGTATGATCCGCATCTTAGAACGAGTCTGAATACATGCGCTTTTTCGGATTCGTATAGTGATAGTGCTTACATCACTTGAGTCTCGGATTCATTTTTCTATGTTCTCGTATGATCTGTATTCTGGTTTCGGATTCGTAAAATGTCTGTATCTGTGCATCAGTTGAGTATCGTGTGATCTAGAACGGAGCACGCATCAGATTGACAATTTAAAATGATCTAGTTCACTAGGCAAAAACGAAAGTTCCATGATTTTTAAATATTTTTGCAAAATTCCCTGATATTTCCATGATTTTTCCAGATCGATAAAGTACCCTGATTTTTCCATGATTTCCCTGATCTGTCGACACCCTGAAAATGGTAAATTTTTCCCAGCAGGATGAATCCAAACCATGAGTTCTAAAGAACCCAGTTAGTATAAATAATTCCATGTTAGAACCCAGTATCTTGAAAATAAAAAATAATGAAAATGCAGATTATTCTAAAGCCGGTTCAATCCAGCTGTAGTATTTGCTACCAGTAGAAATATTTGGTGGCTTTAACTATGCCATTATAGCAGTTATAGTACACTTTGGATATTTGCCAGTGCAGCGAGATGATATAATTTGTAGTGCTAAATACGACAATCTGCAAAGGATTATGTATATGAAAATATGGATAACGGTTTTCCGGAAGCCTTACATAGCCAGTAATTATAGGTTGTGAGCATGTGTAAATTGCCAAATAATGAAAAGTCGCCTTTGGTGACAAGCTATCCTAGCTGTTTCATAGTTTTTATCAACGAAAACATATGAAGTACTGTTTACTTAAAGAGTTAATTATTAACTATACATACACACGTCGCCAAATTATGAAAAATTGGCTAATACACAAGGTGTTCCATGGGTTTCACATAATTAAAAATAGTGTGAAGTTTAAATTTTTATGTTCCAAGGAACGTGCAAGAACCAAACAATGTGCAGCTCGGTAACATTCTATCTCATCCAACCTTTGGGTTTTATCTGTTGAAATTATGCCTTTCTTATGAATAAGCCTTATTAGGGGACAAATGCCTCATACGAAATGCAAGCATAGCGAGTCTAGGGAGCCTAGGCCCCTAGTATTTTTAAAAATATTTCGAGATGATTGTTATTAAAAAAAAAATGTTAAATGTTAAAATGTAATTGTTAAAAAAAAAAAAAAAAAAAAAAAAAGTAAAGGTTCCTGCGTTCTAAAAGAAAATCCTCTAATGTGTTTTTAAAATATTGGAGGGTAAGTATACCTGCCTGTAACTTCTGTGTTCCATGATATTGTCCATTCTTCTAATTTGTCCTTTTTTTAACATGTATTTTAAATAAGATATTGGGTTTTGGAAGGAAAACACTTTCTATTTCTTGGAGGTGACTACCATATTTGTTTATAGTGATAAAATTACTATTGTAGATGGCTGCTTGTTTTGCTAATCCGTCTGCTAGCTTGTTTCCCAATATCATAGTGTGCTTTCATCCGTGAAGTTTACATGGAGTCTAAGGTTACTAAAAGTGACTTTGGTGATTGAGGATTATGCAGGTCGTCGTCCTACTCACCATCGCTACAAATTCAAAGTGTGCCACAGGATCACTTGTCAAGTCGTTAGTGGTGAATCAAGAGATGTTCTAGCTGATTCTGTCAGAATGGACACAAAATTCGCAATGAAGCGTCCCCCCCCCCTTCCTCTCTTGAGTTTCTGTTCAGAGATAACACGGTTAAATCATCGGAATGCAGAGGGGGGAATATTAATTAATGCTATCGGCGCTGAGCTGACGTGTTGATTTTCTCCTCCTGCTTGACAGCTGTAAAATGTTTTGTTTTTGTATGTGTCCACCGTATATGAGTTTTGAGAGCATTTCGCCTGTTTGTTTTTTTTTATACCACCAAGATTCATGGAATTATTGATAACCTCTGGCAGTTTGAAATTTGGACGCCCCCCCCCCCTTCCGTTCTAAGTTTAGTTGTCGTTCACAGTAAGATTTAATCAATCTTTTAAGAAGTAAAATTTTTTAATGAACGGAAAAATCGGTGTTATTGAAATTGTACTACAAATAAATAAAATGATTTTAAACAATATTTATGTTCTCACTTAACTTTCAGAAATCTCACTCAAAATTTTTGGATGGGTGAGAAATCTCCCCCAATTTTTTCTTCTAATGGGAACCCTGCTCCAAGCGTAAGCGGTCATCGAAGTAAACAAGATCACTCCTTTGAAATAAAAAAAAAATCTTACATATCTTAAGAATATCAAAATGGTACTGCTGGATTATGATACTAATAAGAAGACATGGATAATGACCGAAATTTTTACTAGATGGATGACAAAATTTGACGTTATGAAATGGCAAAATGAAAAATTTTACTATTCATTCACGAATGTAACAGCACACCCACAGGATACTGATATTTTGAAAAATATAAATTATTTTCTTTCCTGCAAACTACAGATATGTGATTTGAGCCTAAGAATTTAAAAATGCTTTATAGAAAGCAATTGTTTGTATTCACTATTTGAAGCATTGAAGAGCCTAATCTAAAGAAAATTAGTGTTCTCAATGCAATGAGTATGCTACCTGAGACCAAGCCAATGAAATCAAAGAAAACAATTAAAAATTATTTCATAAAAGCAGAGATTTACACATCAAATATCCGATGATAATGAGAGCAATGACATAAGTGATGATGATACAATAATCAATGAAGATGATAGGAATTTGCTGGAGATAACTTTTGATGAATACATGGATTGTGATGATGATGTAATAAAGTCAGCGATTTGCAGTGTTTATGAGGTTATTCAGAACTCTCAGTCTGAACTGCATACTGATAGAGAGAATGACGAGAAATGCCAAGAAGTTGTTTTTCCATCTTTTCAAGATACTGTGAATAGTACTAAAACATTAAAAACTTACTTTGTCTACCACAAATTTAAATGTGGCTTATTATGTCTTGTGGCTTAATAAAACACTTGTGGATAAATGTGGCTTATTATACTGGAGAAAAAATTTCAGGACCTTGACTCATTGCACAAATCATTAATTACAACTCAACATCAGTCGCTCGGCTAAGCACCATGAACAATTTTTTCTCTTACATACTTGCCAATTTTTGAAATTCCCAAGGTGTAAGATAATGCATGAATGACATTTTTTATGATTTTTGCTAAATAGTATGCATACGACAATTTTAAATGATTTTTGCTGCATAGCAAACATACACCATTTTTAATGCTTTTCATTAAAAAAAACTTTTAAGTTCAACCAATTTACATATTTTGCATAGTTAAAATATAAAAAACATTTACACATAACACACAAACTTAATAGTATCTATTTCTTAAGTGAGAAAAAAAAATTAATTTAATTATTTTCAGAGAGGGGGGGGATGTTCTGGACACAAAATTTGTATAATTTTAAACACATTAGGGACAGATAAAAGCAATTTTGTAACATATAAGAAAGTATTGTAAAGTTACTCCTGTAAAGGAGTTAATAAGGAAAAGATAAACATGTCAAGTTTACTTTAATAATTTTTTTTCCCAATCAAAACATTCTTCATTTCAATTCATAGTTTGTATCATTCGCATTCATATTTTTTCTTTATTACACTAAAAAGAAAGGGGTTAAAAAGAATAAAAAAATTTATTCTTATGGTACTAGAGGTTCAAATTAAAATATACTAAAGGAAAAATATTTTTTCTTGAGACGGATGGGAAAAGATTGAAATTGAAATAATGATGCATATTCACAAGGAAATTTTTCTCACCCAGAATTCTAACAAACAGATGAATTAATCAGTCTGACAAATTTGGCAAACTTAAAGTAAACAGAACCGAGGAATTTCGCAGGAAAATCTCATGAATGATAAATTTTATGGGATTGCTTTTTTAAACAAAATATAGCCCTTGGTTTCATTAAAATAAAATAAAAACTTCAAAATTCATTTTAAAAAACAGAGATTTTGAATAATTACAGTAAGCAATTTAATTAATTTTTTTTTTTTTTGGTTATTTGTTTGTTTTGGTTTGTTAACCTCTTACCGGATTTGCCAGAGCTCGAATCATTTCATTTTGCTTTCAAACACTTTTATTTACTTTTCTGCCCACTAGAAGGTAGACCTATACACGATTTAGGAAATCTTATATGAGAATAGTGTTATGTTTCTAAAACGTATCTATATCAAAATATGCATTAATAAAAATTGACATTTTTTGACCCTCCAACTCAAAAAAAAATTGAACTGACAAGGGGTTAAACTGATAAATTTATGTAACTCAACATTTCAAACGGTAAAATTATTTCAAGTTTCAGAAATGAAAATCGATTATACAATATTTTTTAGCAGTCCCTTTGATAAACAGTGATCCACTGTAGTAAGTTATTCATGTAAATAAACTCTCTTTCAGAACATTTTTAAGTACTGAAAACTCTTATTTGATAATCAATTTATAAATTAAGACAGCTTTGAAAAGGCATACATATAATAGATATAGTTCCTTTAATATTTGATGCAAAATAAACAATAACTACATTATTTAAAAATCATGAAAACACATGAGGTTTTAATAAATTTATTTGAAAATCAACATTTACAGTCCAATTAAACTCCTACAAACTTCTATTAAAATAGAGATAGAATGATCAAATACAATCTTCAAATTCATCTGCATAATCTATTATTGTAAAGTCATCTTTTCCCATATTAAGAGTAGCTTTTTTAGATTTCTTTTTTCCAGCTTTGGCCTAAGTGAGAAATTACATAAGCACATTAAGAGCAATACATTAGTCCATTTAATTTAAAATAGTGGATTACATTTTTTAAATTCATGAAACATGTTCTAATAAAGCTTGTTTTATTTAGAAGTGATATATTATTTAACTTTAAGAAAAGAATTTTCTTTTTTCTAATCTATAGTAAAATGGTTTTTAAAAAAAAAGGATGATAGGGAGACTAAAGAAAATTGTCAATATTTAATACAGACTTGAAAAATGCTTAGATTGTTTAAAATATTTGGGAAGGTAGGTGCATTAATTCAATCTCTGTTGGGATTTAGAGGAGGTTAATTTCATGATGAATTATTTTTCTAACAATAATCAATACATGCTGTTTAATCCTAAAAACAGCACAAAATTTTTTCAGACATGAAGTATTTCATGAAAATTGTAAAATGAAAGAACATTTTAATATTAGGTAATAAGTTAACTGTAGTAAATATGTTAATGTAAAAAAATTAAGAGAAACTATACCTTCTGAGCTTTCTGTTTTTCATGAGCTAAGGCATTTAAAGAACTTGTGATTTTCTTGATATCATCAGGATTTACTAAGTCATACAATAAATAATATCAATAAATTAAATGTGTTAGATTAACATAAAACTAAATTTGTAAAAATCAGAAGTATTTCAATAAACATGTCATCCATCTTACCATTTAGGCATAAATCTCTACAAAAGTCTTCCAAGAATGAAATAAAATGAGGCGATTCCTATAAAATAGTAATAAATCAACCATTTTTCATTAAAATCGTAACAATTTCAATTCACAATACATGATCAACGAATTAAAACTATATGTATGTGTGTGTTACAAACACACATAGTTCCTATTGAATTTGGATGTGAAACTGACTTAAGAAATTGGGTTTTTACGCTTATAATTTTTGATCTGGCAGTGAACATGTTAATTTTTAATTGACTCAGGATTTTCTTTACAAGCTGTACTATATATTATAACAAGCTACAAACTTACATTAGTTTTTAAAATTGCAAAATTAAAGGACAGTTTTCATGGTCACACTTCAGTTTTAAGATTAAGACATTTTCTAGAGTACATACAGGCAGATGTGGTTTTAATCTATTAAAGTGCGTAGTGCAGCTTGTAAAAAGACATCCTGAACTTTGCAAGATCTTAATGCAGTGAGTTTATTTTAATTTTTGTTCAAGAGCTGTAAAGGCAAGTTTGTTTAAACACCCTTAATGGATTTTGCCTTTAACTCCTTTCAGACCTGATTAAATAATTTCTCTTTGAATTAAATATATAAATATACAAGGTGTCCAGTGCTAACAATATCCAATGGCTATTTCCTAAACAATTAGTCGGAGACACGTACTTCCAGCTGCAAAAATGCTTTAAATTGTATAATCTCTTATATCAGAAGCAACCGAAGTCAGTAAATCAATTTGTATAAAAATTATGAAATTTAAATTTTTATACCATCCTGTAGTCATATCAGTTATCAGCACCAAAAAATTTTAAACAGTCCAAATTCAACCTGTTGAAACTAATCTGAATTAAGATCAATATGAAAAGTTCATTTAAATATCTATCACCAAATTAATATAATAAATGCAGGAAAAAAGAAATTAAAGCTTTCTAAAATTTTTAACATATTAAAATTTCTATTTCAGATCAGTGTTTAAAGTTTTTGACAATTCAAAATATATTATCTTATAAGATAAAGATTTTTCTCTGAATAAAATTTTTGAAAAAAATTAAAATCCTTCATTTTCAAGTAATAAAAATAAATTTGTTTTAAATGAATTTAGACTTCATTGATTTCTTGGAATTGATACTTTATTTTTCACTGAAGTGTCATGCTGTGTAATAAAACTAAAATGCCAATTAAATTTGAAGATTCATAAAAGAAAAGCAATACAATTAGACTTTGCAATTGTGACAATTTATTCACACAAAACATTGCATGAAAATAGGCAATTATTACCCACCTCGCATTTTTGTATTTTTTCTACTAAAAGTCTACGGAAAGTGTCAAAGTCTTCTTTTGAAGATGGTTTCATTTGCTCAATGCTCTGTGCTGTGTCATTAACACCTATAATAAACACATAAATCAGATAAATATTAAATATACAGATGTTATACTTAGCAACTCAAGAGATATTAGTTGCGTTTTATCTAATGAAAAATAAAATAAAAACTTACAAACTATTTTGCCAATAATTCCTGTACATCTTGGCATATAACATGTTTTTAACTTCGAAAAGTTACTTCATCTTTTCATGTGTATGTTATACACCGAATACAAAATGGTTGATATAAAAAATTTATAAATAAACATTACAATATGCATTACATTACAAAAGATAATTATTATTCGCTATTTAATTGGATTTATCAATATATTTAACAACACAAAAAAAAAAAAAAAAAACTTATAATATATATTTTCTTTTCTAACAAACAATCTTCTTTGTCAGAGGACATGAAAAGCTCATTATATTCATCTTATTTATATTTTGGAGAATGTCATCATATATTCATTGCCACTTTCTTTTAACCACAAAAAGTCATCCTCCGTTCCATATAGAGCATTTGATACTGCACATTTTTTGAATGAATAGTCATTTCTGGTTTTATTTTAACTCATGCTGTAATATCCAGTGATTTTAGTAGGAAAAATATGTGTGTTATACAGCAGTAATTGCTTGAAAGTTGTAATACATACCCCAAATTTACTGAAGGGCCTTTCCATGTCATGAGTGAGACAGAAATATAAACTTTCTTGCTATAATTCTTTTCAGCTAAATCTAATATGCTGAATTAAAAATATAGAGATTTGCCTTAGTTTTAATGTATAGTTCATATTTTAGAGGTTGACAAAATTGTAGCTAGAAAGATTTATACAAGTATTTAGTATTGGGCAGAAATATTGTTCTACACGTAACGCTTATATAAATGTTCCTAGTTTCAAACTTATTAATCATAAAATTTTAAACTATATATTAGAAATGAGGATAAATCTAATACTCTTAACTGAGCATATCAGATTTAGCTAAAGACAATTATTACATGTTGAAAAAATTAAAATGTATCAAGCAAAGTTAAAATGTTTGTCCCACACACAACATGGAATGAATGGCCCTGGTGCATGTTATATGTCAGAGTGTGTTGTACACCAGAATGTACAATAAATATGAGTAAAGAAACAGGATAAGATTGCAGTTATCAAAAAAATGTATAGTGTGTTGGACACAATTTATCAAAATTAGTACTGTGACTAGGAACATCAAATGAGCTTTCTCGATTATAAAAATAGCTAGATAGCAAATAATAGTTAGCAAAAAAAAAAAAAAAAAAAAAGCATTATCTAATAAAGGAATAAAGACAAAGGGAAGTTTTAATATGTTATGGAATTTTATGAGGGATCTGGTACATAATTGCATTTGATCAAAAAAATTACTGAAACTTTGGACATACTACCCAAACTAGCTTAAACAAATCTAACAAAGATTCCCTCTCCCTCAGAAGCAGAAACCAAGCAGTAGGTAGAGCAGTTTAATTTAATTTTAAAAGAAGGGAGAAATGCACCCTTTTGTTTAACTTTATAACTGTATTTTATTTTTTATTATAATGTCAAATCTCAAATAATTATTTTACAGCATCATTCAAAAATACAATAAATTGTAGATGTATTTCTTCCTTCAGGTAACTGCTGGTCTCTTTTTTTTTTTTACTAATACTATACTTCAGTTCAGCTTAACCTGACAGTACGGGGAAGGCTATGCCTTGTGTCCTTCCGACCTTACAATATAGTTTGTCCGTATATGTACTACTATTTATGTTAAATTCGTCGGTAAAGGGAAAAAACATGTTTATATAATGAAAGCCTGCTCAATAATTTAACATTTCGCCTTTATTTAAATGAAAATGTGTTTATTGCGTCAACGCTTTGCTATCCAATAGTGTCAAAGCAAGTTTTGGCGGAATTTTTAAGGAGCGAAGATCGTAGCAACCCTCCCCCAAGCCAGAACGGGAAAATCCATTACATTCTCTGTTCTTTACTTCTTTTCTTCCTTATCTCCGCTTTCGTACGTCCGTAATAATGGCTACTGCCCCTGTATCGGATGATTATATTACATTCCAACTGCATAAGGCTGGAAAACCGCTTAGAAGTTCCGCTAAGGTTATTGTCATGAATGTTTTCTGCAAGTTACGTAAGGAGCATCCCGAAAAATCTGAAAACGATATCATAGATATTGTTTCCTCTTACACTGGTGTTTCTCCTTCCAGTGTATACAGGATGAAAGCTGAGTTGAAAGAGAAAGGGAAATTTCAACTCCAGGAAAAAAACGCCCACGAAGAGTTGGGATGCATACGAGAGTTAAAAATTACGACGAATTTATCTGCCATATGGAGAAAACTGCACGAATTTTTTTTTAGGAATGAAATTCCTACCATACAAAAAGTTTTTGTTGCAGTTAATGAAGATAATGATTTGCCTGATGTCAGCTTGAGCACAATAAGACGCATAATGATAGATTTGGGTTTCGTTTATGCGAAACGAAAACGGGAGTCTGTGCTCATAGAACGCGATGACATTCAGTGTTGGCATCATCGCTATTTGCGAGAAATCAAACGTTTTCGCACAGAAAATCGATCCATCGTATACACCGACGAAACTTGGGTGAATTTTGGCCATACAAAAACAAATGTGTGGGTCGATTCCACTGTTAAGTCAGCAAAGCAGGCGTTTTTGGCCGGGCTCTCACCGGGTTTATAAGCTCGATCCGGAAAAGGGTCCCGAAATATCCTTGTTCATGCTGGAAATGAAGATGGTTTTATAGCTGGTGCTTGTGATGTTTTCTTAGCTTCCAAAAAGAAAGGCGATTACCATGGTGAGATGAATGGAGAGTATTACAAAGACTGGTTCATCAACAAATTACTCCCCAACATTAAGCCGAATAGCGTGATTGTGATGGATAACGCTTCATACCACAGCGTGCAGGTTGAAAGTATTCCATCAACATCTACACGGAAAGCCGACATTCAAGCTTGGTTGACAACCAAAAACATTTCGTGGAGTTGCGATATGTTGAAGGCAGAACTTCTGCAATTAGTAAATGATGTCCGTAAGAATTACAGAACATATCGCATAGACAAAGTAGCAGCTGACCAAGGCCACACTGTCCTTCGCTTACCTCCTTATCACTGTGAACTCAATCCTATTGAGTTGATTTGGAGTCAGATAAAAGGTTATGTTGCTGCTGAAAACCGAACATTTAAAAGGGACGAAGTGACAAAATTGATACTTGAAGGTATCAATAGAGTCAGCAACGATGCTTGGAGGAATAGCGTCAATCATGTAAAAAAAATAGAAACCCAAATATGGGAACTGGATGCCCTTACGGAAAATATTGTCGAACCTGTAGTTTTTACAGTTGGCGGCACCGACACTTCTGATTCTTCAGACAATAACCTTAGCGGCGTAGAATGTTTTTAATTCTTTTTTTTTTCTTTTCTTTCTTTCTTTTTTTTTAAATAAAAAAGGCCCTTTTGAGGGCCATACAATAAAAATATCAGAAACAACAATAAACTCTTACCCCCATCCTCCACACCATATACGCACACCTAGGGTTGCTCCTAAGGAGAATGGGGGAAGCCCAGTGTTGTAACGGTTTTCGCACTGCGGATCCGTGCCACATGCCCGGGATTCAAATACTGGGCTGGGCCAGGTTGACTCAGCCTTTCATCCCTTGAGTGGGCCGATAAAATGAGAGCCAAGCTTGCTTGGGAGTTAAACACTGCGGGCTTCGCCTCAGGGCAGGGCCCGATTATCACCAACAGGGGCCCCGGGCATTAATGAATTTGGGGGCCCCCATCCATGAAATTTGTTTTCTTTTTCATAAAATTTTGACATAAAAAAAAATATTTCATAACAGCATTTGAAATTTGAAAGTCCTGATTTGCCCATGCTATAGTAAGGCTCTGCATTCGGGCCCTATCCCTTTCTTTTAATTATTACAATTTTTTTTTTTAATTTTGATGCCTTACATTATATTACATAAACATATAGATCAGAACTAAAACACATTCATTGTTGTTTTATTATGTTTATAAGACAAAAAACTAAACTGAATTTTCATGAAATAATATTTTATGAAATATTTGTAAATTTTTTAATTGAAACATTAAAACAAAAAAACAAAACGGCCCTAGGCCGTGGCCCAGGCGTTATTCAGGCCCTTTTCTTTATCCCTCCCCACCCATCCTTCGTAGTCATTTTACAGAAGATAATTCTTCTTTTAAAATAGTCATCGTTCCGTGACTCCCCTCCCCCCATTGCCGGCAGTGACGTCTACTCGGGGTTAGTTTTAACTGCGGGGGTAACTTTAAACTCGGGGCGTTGAAAAATGTAAGAGCCTTATGACCATCTTTGAAAGGAACAAAAAAGTTCAAGCAGTGTAGGGGTCGGTGCAGACGAAAACTGGGTCCGTTTTGCGGCCCTTTCATAACACAATCAATTGAAACGGCCCTTTATTTGCATTTTACCCTGTATTTTAATCTGTTTTATCAATTATTTTAATAAAAAAAACTGACTTATTAAAAATTGGCATGAAAATTCACAAAAATGGGACCCTACAAAAAATTTCTGGATCGGCCCCTGAATTGTATATGTAAAACGATGAGAAGGGGATATCAGGATTAACCTGTTCACTCCCATCGTTTCCAAAGATACTACGATGAAAATTCTCTTCAGTGCCCAGCGTTATTTCTCATCCTGCTGTCTTTGAATGCAGTCAGTTGGTATGTGAAGATCGGTTTTGAGAAACAACACTTGCAAAGAATTTAAAAAATTACCGTTGTGTTTTTATAACGATGAGAGCGAGCAAGTTCGACTGGGTTTCAAAATTTAAAAAGAATGACCAGCACCTATGAAAATCCTGAGCATGCGTTTAATAGTATTTTGATAATGTGAAAAATAACGCCCTAGAAAATTAGATAAACTCCTTTTAAAATTTTAACCAGGTATGGGCAATCTTTGGTAAGTTTGGGCCAGATTTTAGGGTGTTAGCGAAGTCGCGGGCCGTATAATTATGATTTATATGAGATTTTCAATGGTTTATAAGCGTTCTGATATGTTCCGCTGGCCGGATCAAATGCCCGCCCTTTCCGCCCACGGGCCGGAGGTTGCCCATATGTGTTTTAAAGTCTAATTTATGATGCATGTAATTTAGTTACCAGAACACTGCCTTTTCATCTTAGTGAGATAGGGGCAGGGTCGACCATTCTCAATTCCTTTTAATTTTTCTTTTCTCAGCACAATGCAGTGCTTTGAATGCCTTATTTGTCTCGAGAAGCATATTTTACTGGCACATCGATTCAGAAGATGCCTGTTTCAATATTGCCACATTCCGGGGAAAGAAAGGAAAAAGCATTCCGGGTTTCACAATCCAGTCATTTAAATTAGAGGATTTTCTTACGTTCTTTGTTTTTCTTTCTCACTTTCTTTTTTGATTGGACTTGCATTGCAATAGAAAACGCCGAAAAAAATAGCAATTGTTTAAACTATTTTATATTTAAAAACGAATATGCATATTAACCCGTAAGAACACGTGTCCCTGTCACATTTTTGCTTTGAAAAAGGAGAGACATTTCTCGGACAATTCTGGCCTCCTCGTATCTTTCACGGGGAAGGTCAAGAAGGGGTGGTTGAAGGAATGCCGTTCCTTTCTTATCACCCCTAGAGAGTAAATACTCCCACACGTGTACGTACTAGAGCAGCATTAGTAGGAAGGACGGGCGATAGATCGCCAAATGGGGCAATTAGCCAAAGAGTACAAGGGAGGAAGACCAGAAAGGGCACATGAATACTTGACAAACGGCGCAATAAGGCACTCGTACCTTTCCACGCACTGTCAGGTTAAGTTGAACTGGAGTATAGATGGGTAACCATAATTTTTGCTGACAATAGGCTTAGACCAGTATCACTAAGGTTGCAGAGAAATTTTAGTTTAGTTTAATTAGAGATGTTGGTGCTGCATATTGACACAAGTTTGCTACTAAGCTGTTTGCTAAAGCAATTTTGTAGAGCAGAATTACTCAAAATGGGGTATGTAAACCCAAAGGGTTCACCAGCTGATCCTAGGAGTTGACAGCAAGATTTATATTACTGCCTATGCCTTACTCACATGTTGAATGAGGATGATTAGCATATTCAGTGAGCAGATACAAAATACACATATTCATAAAAGAATTGAGTTTTGAAAAACTTGCTGAGACAAATCAAACATTGTAGGAAGCTTTCTTTATGAACTGGTCACGACTAACACTTTATCAGTGGATATGGAAATAAAAGCAGAACTTATTCAGCTTTCCAACGAACTGAAAATGTATACTTTAATTTGTGAAGAAAATGCCACATCAGCATAAATGCTGCATTTGTAGAAAATGGCACAAGAAAAATTAAAACTGCACAGAAATGCTGTACTAAGTTAGATTGCAAGTGATACTGCCATGAACATCAGAGTTAGAAAATCTTATCCAGTGTCATGCTGTATGGCATGCATATCATTTAAGAGAGAAAAAAATGAAATGAAATCATTAATAGAAAAATAAGAAGGTAAGAAATTGCATGTTCATGAATGTACTTATATTTATCCACTGAAGTCCATGTATTTAATACTCATACAATGTTATTTAAAAAAGGAGAGGAAGAATGTCATAGGTTGCTATTGCATCTGAAGCAAAAGTAGAGTCGTGTTAGCGTTCAGAAAGAATTCCAGTACATTTACAATAAAAAAGGGAGGGGAGGGGATGGATTTGAAAGAGAATTTTTCATCTAAGGACTGAGAATAAAAATAGAATCTGCTCAACCTCATGTGAAAGGGGGGGGGGGGAATGTCAAATTTAGGTTGATTAAGGCATTCAAAGGAGAAAAACAGACACCAGATAAACGCAACAATGTTAGCTGAAAACAACTGATTGGTCTTTCCTGTAGAGCATTAAGTGATAGGCTAATATTTCTTCATGGTATCTACTAAGGAATATTTTTAGTGCAGGTAAGTGCCACATTGTTAGAAATACAGCACCTACTGAAACTTTTTAAGTTTTAAACATATAAACAACACGAAGTTCCTTCCAGAAATTAAGGTACTAAGGGTAATAAAAAACTGAAAGGTATACTGAGACCTTGATTAAAAAACCATATATGAGGGATGGAGGTATGAACTTTTTGATCTCAGGCAGTATCTTTAAAAAAAAAAAAAAAAGAAAGAAAGAAAACTGAGTGAAAATTATTAAACAGAAGTGAAGTGATTTTAAAAAATAAATACTGTATGCTAAATGGCTCTGCTAAAATATATGTACTTGGATTTTCTCTTTTTACAGTATGTAAGCACTTAATTATTAAATAGAAAATTAGTATGACTTATTTGGGCCTGATAGATTAATCACACTTAGATTACTTTTATAGAGGAATACTGATTTGAGATATGAGTATTTAAACTAATGAGTTAGGTCAAGGATTAAACTTACATCCCAAGGTATCACAGTTTTACAAAAAATGACAACAAAAATAGGCAAGCAGCCACTACACAGCTTAAATTTAGTGACACAGGGTTTCTACAGATTTCACAGCTTTTGCTTCCCTGACATCTATCATGCTCTTCCCTGACTTTATCTAGCGTGCTTTCCTGAATTTTGCGTTTCTGTTTTTAACATTGCATCCTTTAATTAATATTTTTTTATATATTTTGCCCCTTTTTTTTACAAATAATAATAATAAAATTAATATATACAAGAATCTTATTTCACTGGATTCAAACAAAAACCATGTTTGATAATAATTTAGGATAAAATTAAGCATATTTCAACTGCATAAGATATACTCATAAAGCACACATTTTAAAATTATTTATAAGGTTGAATGAGAAAATGAAAATAAAACAATTTCTATACTTAGGTTCAAACAGCAAATATTTTCTTGATTTTACCACAAAATTCAATTTTTCTTGCATTTCCCTGACCTTTCTTCAATTTCTGCTAATTTCCCCGACTTTTTTCCCAAATCCCTGACCATAACTCATATCCCTGACTTTCCAGGTCTGTAGAAACCCTGTGATAACCATGCAGTCATAAAACTATTAGCTTTTACAAGATGTCTATTAAATAACTGTGTTAGGTTACAGAATTTGGCAAAATTCCGATTGATTTCCCCCCCCCCCCTAGAAGTTGTAGTCATATTTTAACTTTCTGTTTTAATGTGTTTTGTCAACTCTTTCATTATTGAAAAATACTTTCTGTTCTGCTGTTGATCCATCACATGCAAACCCAGGAATGTTACCAAAAGTTTAATTAAAAAAAAGGTTAAGAAATGACACAACTCTTCATTATAGACACCTGTGCTACTTCATTTTAAGTGAGAGTTTAAATTAAAGCATTACAGTAGAACCTCGATTCATCTTTTTCATGGGGTGCTTAGGAAAATACGATGAATACGGGAAAACGACAAATGCGGGTTTTAGTCAAAATACGAAGAAAGCAATCTTTATGCATATACACAATGACTGTATACCAACCAATACTAATTTGTTACAAACTGTGAAACAAATAAATCGAAGATGAAAAGTAAGTGATACTTACTTTAAAAAATCCGTAATTTTATATGAGGTTTTTCATAATTTTGAAATTTCTTAAATTAAATAGTAAATTTTCAAGATTTACAATATTTTTCTGGTCCTCTTATGTGATTTTATGTTCGTATAAAAAGTTCATACAGTTTCAAATAGCGTTATTGCTTCAGACCAAATTCGTACTAGGGCAGGCTTAGCCTCATGGGAATGAACATTATCTGCTGCTTCACAATTATTTTCATTTTTTGCATCATCACATGTTTCTTCCATGTTTAGGATACTGCATGTCTCACCATCTTGATTAATGGAAATATAATCATTAAATTTCACGCTATACACATCTTCAACGGGCAACCGCTGCTCATCTCATCATCAATAAACCAAGAAATAACACCAGGAAACAATTACAGTTTGTATGACATATGGATCCTCTTAACGTTCATTTTCATTTTGGTCAGGAGAAAAATTTTACAACAATGAACGCGGGAAAGTCACTTTTTGGCGAACGATAGATGCGGGTTCCTTTAACGTTATTCAAATACAATTTGTGCAGGGACCATAGAAATAAAGCGATCAATGCGGGAAAATGATGAATGTGGGAACGATAGATCGAGGTTTCACTGTATCAGATTGGGGATTTAATAAAAGAGATACGATTTAACTGTAGCACTAGCCTCTTCAAATATAAAAAAGTTTCAGCTCCAAAACAAAACAAAAAAAGTTCTGTTAATAGAAAAAAGCAATTATCACAGAAATTCTCTTATCAAATACCTACAATTAAAAAATAACAAAATGTCCTTTTAGAGATAAAGGGACATTTTGTTGTTTGTCAGTGGAAAGTCACCAAAGATAATATAATTTAAGTAAGTATTTTACCTTTCAGAATACATTAAAAAGGTTTTTTCCCATGCAAAAGTAACTTTTAGAAGAACCGTACTAGTCTCAAAATTATTATATTATGAGTAAAGGCAAAAAAGGAGTAAACTCTTTTACAACTGCAGCAAGAATATTCTGATTAAAATTTGTCATTATTAGGTTATCATAAAAAAATATTTAAATTATTTTATTATTTAAAAAAAAATCTCAGAACACACTTTTAATCTTTTTTTAGACAGTTAAAAGGTTCATTTTTTAAATTTAAGGGAAGATTGTATAATTGTGGAAGCAATTTTAGGTTAAATTTTAGGTTCAACAAAATCTCTGGTTTAAAAAAAATGGGGCAAAAGGTGAAACATCCATGCTGATACCAAAGGATATAAAGGAAGAAAATTAAAAGGGAACCTCCTGCAAAAGACTTAAAATTTTTATTATACAAGTCTTGAGAGAGGGCATGGGTTCACAAAATGTTTGAATTGGGGAGGGAGAAAGAAAGCAAATGAAACAGAATACATTTAAAAATTGAACAATACCGCATGTGCCAGAATTTGTTCTAATAAAAATAACACAAAGGATTTAATACTTGGACTAAAAATATTATGTTTGAATTCCATTAATAAGGTAATATGTCTTAATATATTAAAGAAATATTATGGTTCAAATTTCTTTTTTATTATTGCATAAATTTTCTTTAATTTTGCAGATATTATTTACTAAAATTCACACTTCACTACAATTGATAAATTCAAATATTGGGTATCATAGCTTAAATACTTTTTCAACCCTTTAATGTTTGGTATCCTCATTGTGAGACTACAAAACATCAACACTTTGAGTGTTGGTCACAAAAATATTCAACCATTAGTCAGTTTTTCAAATTTTAATTCATGAACAATAAATTTGATTTCAATAAAATACTTAAGAGTGGCTTTATGAGGATTCCTTTACTTTTTCAGCCCATAATTTCCAGTAAAAGTTGCCTATAATCAGGGTGTCTACCACAAAAAGTATGCTTGATTTCTTGACCATAAAAAATACAAAACCCTAATGTCAAAAATACATCGTGCTAGGGATGCAGAATATGTTTGATCCGGCGATTTAGGATCGGGGGAAATTTTGCAGAAAAATATACAACTGATTTTCATTTTAAAAATGAATTACAAAATTCTCCCGAGTTTTTCTTTCCCCTTCCCATTTTTAAAGCGATTTTTTTTTCAACTTTTTCACTGATCAGCCGTTTGCTTTTCAGTTAACTTGGACCAATTGCTATTTTGTAAACATGTATGTAGCTTGTACATTGCAAATCTTTTTACATCCATGGTAACACAGAACTTATGCAAAGTCTACAACATATCATAAAATTTTCGCGAATTTTTCATATGGATTGAGGGAAATGTTGAGAGTAAAAACATTTTTTGCACCCCTGCATCATGCTGATATAGAATGAAGGAAAATTATACTTTTACATTTAACACTATTAATATGTATTATTAAATATTTATGTATAATAGCACTAAGTTGCAACAGTTACTCAATAAAACAATACAATATAAAGTATTACCTAAAGATTATGATATGCAATACTTTAAAAAGTAAATAATCGCCGACAATAGTCAAATTTAAAAATATTTTAAACAAATTTATTTCTTTAAAGTTTTATATAAAAAGCATCTTGATTAATATTTATTTTAAATAACTTCAAATGTAATGTACACACTGCAATAACAATTGGAGAACTCGAGATTTTGAGTTAAATTACCAAAAATGTCTTATTGTAATTTTTAATTTACAGCAAATATTATAAACTGCATCATAAAAAAGAAGAATTTGAAATAAAATCGGTCATTTTCTTCCTTTATTTCGATATTTAGCCATGTAAAATCAGTCTAATTCAAATTATATCCTTTCAAAATCACAGAATCAGTGTGATGTGATAACTTTAAGTTTGCATACAAGCTTTCAGATGCATTAAAAATTTGCAAGAAAATATTATATATAAAAAAAAAATCAAAATTATGCATTTGTGCAGATATGTGATTTTAGTGATAAAAATCTAAAAATACTTATTTGCCAAAAGGATGCAAAAATGTAGAAATTATTAGCCATGAAACATGGAGATCAGCGATAATTATAATTTTTAAGTGGAATCCAAGTAATTGTTTATAAAAAAGAAAATGTGGAAAATAATCAAAATACTGAATTTAAAAGGGAATGAAGGGAGGGAAAAAAATACTCTCAAATCCAACAATTTTAACTTTCTTTTTTTTTTTTTTTTTTTTTTTTTTAAACAGGAGCGAAGGTGGATAACTGATATACTTTTCTCAAGGCTTGAAGATACATAGCTGCCAACTTTTGAAATTCACAAGGTGTAAAACAACACGCAAT
Source organism: Cheiracanthium punctorium (assembly GCA_038373885.1). Lineage (NCBI taxonomy): Eukaryota > Metazoa > Arthropoda > Arachnida > Araneae > Cheiracanthiidae > Cheiracanthium > Cheiracanthium punctorium. The sequence goes on along the minus strand of JAWZYV010012060.1, from coordinate 31,824 downwards.
TGACATATTGAACTTTTGTCAGTTCAGTATACAACTATTTGGCAGACATCATTTTTGATGATTTCTGCTAAATAACATGTAAATGACATTTTAAATGAATTTTATAAATAGCATACGAACAGTATTTTAATGTTTTTCTATGAAATAAACACATGAAAGCCTGTTAAGTTTTGTCTATTTGCATAGTTTAAATAGTATAAAATATTAAAATTGACATAACACACTTAATATATATTTCTTAAACAAACAAAAACAAAAAAAATACTGGATGCAAAATTTATATGATTTTAAACGCATTAGGAAAGGGGAGAAAAACAATTATGTAATACATAAAAAGTAGTCTAAAATTACGCCTGAAAAGGAATAATTAAAAAAGCATAAACATGCCAAGTCGTTTGCTTTCACAAATATTGTATTTTTCTTAATCAAAACAGCCCCTGCTTCAATTTCATTATCATTACTATTATTTTGTATAACTTTCGTTCATATTTGAACCTGGGATCTTCAATGAAATTTTTTCTTTACTATTTTACATTTTTAATATGTGGTCAAAAAATAATTTAGATTTGAAATAAGAATGAATTTTATTCTTATTTCAAATTTAAATAGGAGATGGGGATGGCAATTCAGTAATCTTAAAATAAACAAAACCGCGGAAAAATCTCATTAATAATAAATTTTAGGAGATTTTAATTTTAAAAAGAAATATGGGGCGGGCATATTTTATTAAAATAAAAACATTTAAAAAATTCATTAAAAAGCGTAAAAAAAACGGAAGTTTCACGTAAAATCATAAAAGTTGGTGAAACAACATAAACTTTATGACGAAAGCGTAAAGTTAGTATAGTATGAGTAAGTATATTCAAGTTGTCTTAATGATTTTACTTCTTTCCTCATGCGTGGAAAATTCAAGTGTGGTGGGGGATTTGTATCATAAAATACCAATTTTTTTTTCACTTAATACAATTAACACTTTTACAAAAATTGTGTAAGACCGTCAGTATGATTTATTTCAACAAAAAACATAAAAAATTCAAGTTTTCCAATCGCAAAATTACGGAACTATAATAATAAAAATGAAGAAGTGGATGTTTCGATTATGGGAAAAAACATTTGTAAAAGCAAAAAAAAAAAAAAAAAAATTGGCTTTTTTAAAATTCCTTTACAGGTGCAATTTTACGGTACTTTCATTTACAGTAAATTTTAAGAAATTATTTTTTAAAACAAAATGCGGGTCGTAATTTTATTAAACTTCATGTATTAATTCAAAAGTGTGGTGGGATTTGCATTTTTAACTACCAAATTTTTTCACTTAATGAAATCTACACTTTTACAAAAGTTGTGTAAAGCCGCCATTATGCTTTATTTCAAAAACAGCAAAACATAAAATTAAGTTTCGTAATCGTAAAATAACGGGAATCCGGTTTTGAAGACAAATTTTTCATAATCACGCAAATTTTCGGACCCGAAAATGACCGAAAACATTCCGTATTAGATTCAAATTTTATCGTATTCGGCGTCATCTGCAATTTTTCTCTCTATATATATGCTAGTCTGCAACTAGAGGAGAGGAAACGGGGCACTTGCCCCAGGCATAGTGCTGTTACGTCAAAATGGAAGTGGAAAGACAAAGGTTTCTACCGGGCGACGTGATCTCTAGTTGCAGCACTGTATATGCGTAATATTTGTAATAGGAAAGCCAGATTATCTAAGACGTGTGTTAGGGAAAAAAATGCAAGAGCGCGACATAGTTAAAAAAAAAGGGGGGGGGCGATAGTATTTCCCATCGTACGCGGCGACAGCGGATTTTCTAAAGAGGCAAAAAGTCTTAATAATTATTATTGTGCAGCAGTTTGTAGTTACATAATTATAAAACAACTCCCGACACTTCAGGGATCGGAAAGAATTTGACCCTCTTGTCCAAATTTTTAATTTCCCAATCGATGAATAGTCTTAATGGCCCTCCCTACCGAGCATTTTCGCACTTTCGATTGGGCTTTTACTCAGCGCGTAGTACAGTGAAAATGAACATCCCAGGGGCGCGTGGAGTCCACGAAAGACTTGCATTCTCGCAATCGTCGACGATTTCATTTTTGCGGAGCGGCCGCAAAACAGACACAAATTTTGAATTGACATTTCCCACCCCTTTCTCTGCCTAAAATTGTTCTATAGCAGAGCTGTCATCCATTTGGCCCCGATGCTGACCGGAAATTCGATATTTTCAAGTAGTATTTCCCGCCGTGCGAAATATTCAGGTACATTTCCATTCTGCTGGACACCCTGTCAATGAATCAACTTTTTCCCTATTCTTTTAGTACATCGACGGGCAGGCGGGGTACCTACCCCAGTCTTTCTGATCTGCCCATCTATTGAACTTTCTGTGCAGCCAAAGTTTGGATGAATGTGTTTTGAAAATGTGAAAAAATAAACAATAAACAGGTGGCGTTTATTAATTACTTACAGCCTTTATAAAACACAGTAAAGCGCCATTTACAGTAGGAAATAATTTATTGTTATGACTACTCTTCTGAATGACAGATTGTTTCTCTAATGGGATATTTTACGACCTGAAGCTACAACGAACGGTTTTAATCCTCTTCTCAGGACAGGAGGGAGAAGAGCGGACACTGAGCAGATGCCTCCCCACACCCCATTGATACGAGAATAAAAAAATCAACTTCCTTCCTCACAGGAAATCACTCGTAAAATCAAAATACGAATAAATGAAGTTAAGAAAAGATACATAAAATAATTTCTCACAATGAACTTAACGCAAAAAATTAGAAACAAAGAATTTGAACGAAATGGAAAAGCACAGTTGAGCTCGCTAATCGTGACCTAGTGCTTCATTTCTTGACCTTTTCTTTGGTGACCTTTTTTCCATTTCTTGACTTTTCCGTAACTTTTGTGACCTTTGCATGATGGTAGACACCCTGATAATTTGTATAATTGCTGTCAAAATTATTTTTATTAGTAGTGACTTCTGTTGAAAACTGGAGAATGTGATGAAAATACATAAAAAGGAACTGAACAAATTTCACAATCTCTCAGTGGGAATGTGCCCACTGAGAGATTTGATTTCTATAAATTGGGTTTTAAAAGCTCGGGAACTACTGTATTAGAATAAATTTATCTTAAGCAATCCTATGCAGTTCATATCAAAATCAACTAAATTCAAGAAATTTGATGGTACTACAAAAAGACATTGATTTTGCTGAGGAAGTGCTACAGAGGAATCAGGCGTTAAATGTGATCAAAAATGAATATTAAAAGAGTAATGTCACACAAGACTACAAGGATATAAAAAATTTTAATCATGTATAAAAAGTACAAAACAGTTACATTAATATTAAATAAAAACAAGCACTTCAACAGCATAAGCAAAGTCTTTTTGTGACATCATTTAAAAGCCCAATGCCTAACTAACCAAATGTTTCTTTTGCTAGTTCTAAGTCTGCTTCTTCTTGTAATTTCTGTTGTTTCAATTTTTGTGCCAGCCTTTCCTGAGGCGTTAAATCTTTTTTTTCTGGTTCTAACTAAAGATAATGAAAAAATATATGTAAATATCATATAAACCAACTCTAAAAGTATAGAAAATATTTTTAAAAAATTAATAAATCATCCATATATTCCAAAACAATTTTTCTAAAAACAAGATCACAGAGATATACAAAGAAAATTGCAGAGATATACTAAGAAAACAGGAAAATTTTTCACATACACTAGGGTCCAGCTATATTGAACTAATTGGGAAGGAGCACTGTTCGGTTTAGCAGGAACTCGGAATAAGCAGATTTCATGAATAATATTAACATATTGATTTGTTAATGGCACTGGCAAAACATTGCATTCTCAAGTCGAATTGGTGCTTTTCATCAGAAAAAAATCACCGACTTTATTTTTATGCATGTATAAATTATTTTTTGCATTTAGCTTAGATTAAAAATGATTCTGAAGAATTGTATGAATGGAGCCAACATGTAGTGTAAGAGCTTTCACTCCTATGTGGTTTCAGGCATAAATAATTGTACGCTTTTCCACGAATGTCTTTTTAATTTCTTCTGTTTTTAAGTTTTAAAATCAGTTTTAAGTTTTAATATCAAATAAATTCATATTTTAAAAATCTTCAGTAGTCCGATTTATTTAACAGTTTGGTAGCTTTTTATATGTGAGTGTGCATGCTTTTTGTAAAAAATAAATAAATACAAATAATAATACCACACCTATTTTTTGAATTCAACAGCTGGTAAAATTTTCGAGGATAACACCTTTATTATATTTAATATATTATATATATAATTTTTCAAGTATTTGAAATTTTCCAGACTCAGCAGAGTGTTATTAAATAAAATTTCATAGCTTGTTTGTAAAGAATACCATAAGCCGGTGCCATTCGCCAAGTGACATGCATCACTAAAGCTTACCATATGTAGTAAACAGGCATGGCAGCATTGCCAATCGAGATAAGCTATTCAGCAGCCCTTCTGCAGAGTTGTGTTGTTTCATGATGTCATGAGAAATTATGCTGTTCAAAGGAATTATGTGATTAGTTGAACAAATTTCAAGGAATTTAACTGGCAAACTAACTGAACTTGAATTTGCCACGAATCAGTCATGTCAGCTGCTTGTGCTGAAGTTTTATTTTTTATAATGGTTATTTTTGAAAAGTGAAATTTCTGATTGGTTTTATATTAAATGTAGATAATTTGTGTAGAGCTGTCATGAAATCGGCTCTTTTTATGATGAGTTGTTTCTTATTTCTTTATCAAGTGAATGCGACAAAAATTTGAAAATGTTTGTTGCAAGGTGTAAAGAATATGTTTTGAGCGTGTGTTGAGCCACAGTTATTATGCTTATTTGAATGCTTGTGATGGATTTATTTTTTGAAAACGTTTTTGCACATTGTTAATGAATGTGGTGCTTTTATTTATTTAAATGTCTATTCCTTGCTTTACGGTACACCAGTGAATAGTTGAGAATATTTATGGTCTATGTTTTCATAATTAGGTAAGGTTTTTAGTATATTGGTTTATTTTTTGTGAATTGCGATGAAAAAATAAAAATTTTTATGGTTTTAAGGATAGCTAATTTTATTCGTTATATGGGTTTGCTCCCGATTTACAGAATTCCCGTACAATTTTTAGGTTTAATATGAATAAATATGTGAGGGTTATTTAGTTAAAATTCAAACACGGAAATACCTTAGTTAAATAATTAAAAACATTAAAAGCCTAAAAATTTTCGTAAAATTCTAAAAACATGCACCATTTGAGCGCTTTCGACAGTTCAGTCCACTGTCATCTTCCGAACTGAGCCTGTCTGGCTCGTTCACCGCTTCTTCATCAAGGCTTGCCATGATTGCTCTATTTGCGCATGCGCCATGTCGTTGACAGCTCCCTCTTGTGTCATTATTTCCAACGCTTCCCTTCTTAAGCCATAACTGTGGTTATTGTAATTAGCTATTTTCTTGACATTTATGAAATCTATATCTATGGGCTTTTAAGGCTAGGCGGGATAAGACGGTACTTTGTCTATTGTATTTTATATCGTTTATGTGTTCATTAATTCTATCTTTAATTTTTCTTTTTGTAACACCAATGTAGTTCCCGGGAAGGTTGGAATCGCTATAAGTGAAATTTATTTTGTAAATGCCTGCAGTTTCTAGAAGGTTTATTTTGTCTTTATCTGACCGGATTCTTTTAAATATATTGCTATTGGGTTTAATAGGGATACGAAGGTTCATTTTATGGGCACGGTTGTGTATTTTTACAGCGAGACCGCAGCAGTAGGGAATCGGATGAGTAAAGGTGGATTTTTCTTTCTGTGCTGTCGATGATGTTGAGTTTCTTTTTTCTATTTCTGATTAGGCGGGGGATAATATTGCTGGGATAATTAGCTTTGCGCGCAAGTTGCTGTATAAATTGTATTTCATCCTTTAGTAATTTCTGGTTGGAGCATATTTCTAGGGCTCTATTGACATGTGAACGTAGGATGGATATTTTGTAGTTATAGGTGGTTTTTGAGGAGTAATTGACAATTTTTATTATTATTGGTGGGTTTTCGATATACTGTAGTTTCGATATTGTTTAGGGTGGTTCTAATTACTTTAACATCAAGGAAATTTAGGCTATTATTCTGCTCAAGTTCTATAGTAAATTGTATATTTTCATCAAGAGAGTTAATTTTGTCGAGGATATTATCAATGCTATTGTTATTTACTATTGCAAAAACATCATCAACGTAACGATACCAGTATTTGATATGGGGGTGGTGGTTTTTACTGATTAAAGTTTCTAGGTTTCTCATTTTCCACTCAGCTATGATTCCGGATAACGGGGAGCCCTTAGGGACACCTTTATTCTGTTTGTAAAATTTACTAACTTAAATTGGAAATAGGAGTTATTGAGGATGAGGGACAAGGCAGCTTTAAGGGTTATGGAAATATCTGTATTAAATGCGTTCTCGATTTCTTTACTTATTGTATTGTACATTTCTATTGTGTCTATGGATGGATATAAATTGGTGACAGCGAAGCTGACCATTTTAATAGAGTCTGAGAACTGTATGTTTTTTAATTCTTTTATGAAATCGTTTGTGGAATTTAGAGATGAGTTTGAGGAAGGAATTAGTTGCTGTATTATGTTTTTAAAGCCTTAAAATTTCCATAAAATTCTAAAAACATGCACCATTTGAGCGCTTTCGACTGTTCAGTCCACTGTCATCTTCAGAACTGAGCCTGTCTGGCTCGTTCACCGCTTCTTAATCAAGGCTTGCCATGATTGCTCTATTTGCGCATGCGCCATGTGGTTGACAGCTCCCTCTTGTGTCATTATTTCCAACGCTTCCCTTCTTAAGCCATAACTGTGGTTATTGTAATTAGCTATTTTCTTGACATTTATGAAATCTATATCTATGGGCTTTTAAGGCTAGGCGGGATAAGACGGTACTTTGTCTATTGTATTTTATATCGTTTATGTGTTCATTAATTCTATCTTTAATTTTTCTTTTTGTAACACCAATGTAGTATCCGGGAAGGTTTTAAGGCTAGGCGGGATAAGGCGGTACTTTGTCTATTGTATTTTATATCGTTTATGTGTTCTTTAATTCTATCTTTAATTTTTCTTTTTGTAACACCAAAGTAGTATCCGGTATACTACATTGGTGTTACAAAAAGAAAAATTAAAGATAGATACTACATTGGTGTTACAAAAAGAAAAATTAAAGATAGAATTAAAGAACACATAAACGATATAAAATACAATAGACAAAGTACCGCCTTATCCCGCCTAGCCTTAAAACCTTCCCGGATACTACATTGGTGTTACAAAAAGAAAAATTAAAGAACACATAAACGATATAAAATACAATAGACAAAGTACTGCCTTATCCCGCCTAGCCTTAAAAGAAAATATAGATATAGATTTCATAAATGTCAAGAAAATAGCTAATTACAATAACCACAGTTATGGCTTAAGAAGGGAAGCGTTGGAAATAATGACACAAGAGGGAGCTGTCAACCACATGGCGCATGCGCAAATAGAGCAATCATGGCAAGCCTTGATTAAGAAGCGGTGAACGAGCCAGACAGGCTCAGTTCTGAAGATGATAGTGGACTGAACAGTCGAAAGCGCTCAAATGGTGCATGTTTTTAGAATTTTATGGAAATTTTAAGGCTTTAAAAACATAATACAGCAACTAATTCCTTCCTCAAACTCATCTCTAAATTCCACAAACGATTTCTTAATAAAATTTTAAAAAATACAGTTCTCAGACTCTATTAAAATGGTCAGCTTCGATGTCACCAATTTATATCCATCCATAGACACAATAGAAATGTACAATACAATAAGTAAAGAAATCGAGAACGCATTTAATACAGATATTTCCATAACCCTTAAAGCTGCCTTGTCCCTCATCCTCAATAACTCCTATTTCCAATTTAAGTTAGTAAATTTTACAAACAGAATAAAGGTGTCCCTATGGGCTCCCCGATATCTGGAATCATAGCTGAGTGGAAAATCAGAAACCTAGAAACTTTAATCAGTAAAAACCTCCACCCTCATATCAAATACTGGTATCGTTACGTTGATGATGTTTTTGCAAGAGTAAATAACAATAGCATTGATAATATCCTCGACAAAATTAACTCTCTTGATGAAAATATACAATTTACTATAGAACTTGAACAGAATAATAGACTAAATTTCCTTGATGTTAAAGTAATCAGAACCACCCCAAACAATATCGAAACTACAGTATATCGAAAACCCTCCAATAATAATAAAATTGTCAATTACTCCTCAAAAACCACCTATAACTACAAAATATCCATCTTACGTTCACATGTCAATAGAGCCCTATGAAATATGCTCCAACCAGAAATTACTAAAGGATGAAATACAATTTATACAGCAACTTGCGCGCAAAGCTAATTATCCCTGCAATATTATCCCCGCCTAATCAGAAATAGAAGAAAGAAACTCAACATCATCAACGACGCACAGAAAGAAAAATCCACCTTTACTCATCCGATTCCCTACTGCTGCATTCTCGCTGTAAAAATATCCAACCGTGCCCGTAAAATGAACCTTCGTATCCCTATTAAACCCAATAGCAATATATTTAAAAGAATCCGGTCAGATAAAGACAAAATAAACCCTCTAGAAACTGCAGGCATTTACAAAAAAATTTCACTTATAGAGATTCCAACCTTCCCGGATACTACATTGGTGTTACAAAAAGAAAAATTAAAGATAGAATTAAAGAACACATAAACGATATAAAATACAATAGACAAAGTACCGCCTTATCCCGCCTAGCCTTAAAAGAAAATATAGATATAGATTTCATAAATGTCAAGAAAATAGCTAATTACAATAACCACAGTTATGGCTTAAGAAGAGAAGCGTTGGAAATAATGACAAGAGGGAGCTGTCAACAACATGGCGCATGCGCAAATAGAGCAATCCTGGCAAGCCTTGATGAAGAAGCGGTGAACAAGCCAGACAGGCTCAGTTCTGAAGATGACAGTGGACTGAACTGTCGAAAGCGCTCAAATGGTGCATGTTTTTAGAATTTTACGGAAATTTTAAGGCTTTTAATGTTTTTAACTATGTGGGGGTTTTTGAGTTGTTTGTGATCAGATTCAGTTCTATTCTGATTAATAGTGTAAATTTTGTGTGTTTTGAAGGTACTAAATTCCAAAAATCCTGTGGGGGGGGGGGGGGGGGGAGGAGGAGGTAGTTGGTTTATTATAGTGGTTTTCTGTTATTTTTAAAGTGTTTTAACATTTTATGAAAATTTTTGCAGTACATTTTTCTGCAGACATATTTTAGTATTTTTCACCTTTTCAAGAATTTTTTTAATGTACGTATAGCCCCGAGATTGTGTTTGTGAATTGTGATGAAAAAATGGTTATTTATGTTTTAAGAAAGATGGATAATTTTGTTTGATATATAGGTTTACATATACGGATTTGCAGAAATGGCATGCACTATTTAGGTTAAATATGAATCAATATATAAGGATTTTTGAGTTGTTTGTTGGGAGTTGTATGTGTGTGTAAGGGGGGAGGGAGGTATTCGGTTTATTTGAGTGTTTTTCTATTAATTTTAAACTGTGATTTTAGAATTTTAAGGGAAATTTTGCTGTATAATTTTGTGCAGAAACATATTTCAGCATTTTGCATCTATTGAAGGTTATATTTTATTTATTTTTTATATAAAATTTAATTCGTTTCCATAGCTAAGAGCAAGTGCTTTGTTTATGTACATTTTGTTTATAATAGCATTTTAAATATGCCTACAAATGTTTTAATGAGTTTAGATAAGTTGTAGTTTTGGGTTTATTTTGCTCCTTATGTGTCTACGTATGTTTATGTTTTGTTTGGCATGAAAAACAAGTCGCCAACTCAACCAGCACCCACTTACGGTATTATTTTTCCTGCTTGTTTTTTTATCACAAAATAGATAAAATTTTGAAATAATCAATTTTTACTGAATTTACCAGAAAAACTGAAAAAAAAAGGGATAGATAAAATCTTCTCTTTTTTTCAGCCAGAAAAAAGAAAATTTAGCAGCTATGATTTATTCATTATTTATAACACAGAAATATAGTTTGCATATTATTAAACTTATAAATGTAAGTACACTGTAATGAGAAAATGATTTGCTTCCATGTCAGCTACCATCACGTATCAGCTACCGTCACCAGTGATTAGTACTGTTCGCCTCCAATAACTTGGCGCTTGAGCTCGGACGAATTCATTTCCAATATGGGGCCTCAGGTTAGCGGTTACTTTTCCACTATTCTCTTAGTAGGCAACTGCCGATTGTCCTCTTCGCCAAGAGGTGGAATTTCATGGTCATTGTGTGCTTTTCAAAAAGAACCCCTTCCTTTTCCCCTTTCACTGAGCGCCGTGAGGTGCAATAAGGTGCTGATTGTGGGAGTCCGTCCTCTAATTATGTGAAAGGACTATTCATCCCCTTCACCTATTTTCAACAAACAAAGCACCCGAAAGCACGTAACCCGAGTGCCAAGTTATCAGAGGTGGACAGTAGTACGATTTTGGAAAGCATTTTCCAAGGTTCAGAGAACAAAATTCTCCAAACAAAATATAGGCTCAAGAAGATTTGAAAAATAAGAGTTGAATTCTTTCTTGTTTAACAATTTACATTATGTGCAAAGAATGTGTACCTTATCCAGTATTATATAAATGAACAAAAATATTTTCAAGCCATATTATGTAAAGCTTTTTTAAATTTGTGCAAAAAGGTATAAAAATTGGTTAAAAGAAGAAAAACAAACAAACAAACATAAACACTGTTGTTTGAATTAGATACAGTAAAATAAAATGAAAAAAACACTCAAAATACTGGTGCTAAATTATAAAATAAATAAAAACTTTGTGAAAAAAGCACACATAAAAGTAACATTTTATGTGTGCTTTTTTCACGAAGTTTTTATTTATTTTATTTTACAGTAAAATAAACTCTAAAGGGCAAAATGGAGAAATTTCATTTTTGACAAGTGGTAGAAATTTAATTAGTAGACACTTTTTAAGTTAATAGTGCAATGAAATAACTTTTTTAATTTTATTTTAGGCTGTTAAAAATAATTTACAATAAACAATTAATTCTGAAAAAATGAAATAACTTTAAGTGAAAAATATATACTTTAACAGTTAATTTATTAAAAACTTGGTCATTTGGTTATCTACATCTGACCAGCTTTTACTTACTAATTTCATCTTTTCTTCCAGCTCTTTTCTTTTTTTTTCTTCTTTTTCTGCTATTATTTGTGCTAATGGTTTTTTCTTTTTAGGTTGAACAGCTGTAACTGCAATGAAATGATAGGCTTAAATACAAAGCTATAGATATAGGCTTAAATGCAAAGCTACAGGAAATTAACAATAGAATACAGTAGAGTGGGCTGAATAAAATAATTTTTGAAAATGGAACTGTAATAGTGCAAAAAAATTGTACTATCCTAAGAAAAAAATTTTAAATGTGGTGGTAGTACCTATAAATCAAAAGTTTTCAATGTTGGCCACTTTTGACAATTTATCACCAGGTTTGGCACAAAAGAATAAGTTCCTAAAACTGAATCCAGCTTGGCAATATGTTCTATATTTGACGAGAAATTGCCAAACCATACTATTTTACAATGCAAATATTTGTTCTCTGTGGTGAGGTAATTTACAGTTTGTTTGCTTAAAAATAAATCTTACTTCTTATATTTTCTCATATTTCAAGCATTAAAATAACAATCAATTTTCCCCTTCCCTACTTCTTTTTTTTTTTTAATTTGAAATCACTTATGTTGTTGTCAAGCTTATATTATTTATTATAATCCTTAAGATATCCTTACACCAAGTTCTGTTTTTTACTGTTATTTTTAAGCATTTCTTTAAGGTTGTAAAATTATTCTCACTGTTTGTAAAGTGACTATATTTTGATATAAATGTTATAGAAGCTTCTTTGAATCATGGCATCTGCAAAAAAATTTTAAGGAGGAGAGGGAGGAGGCAAAGATTACTTCTTCGTGTGGTTACTATATGGAAAACACAAAAATATAGGGGGGAAAAAACAGCAAGCAAAAATCCAGAGGCCACTTAGTGCCCTCCCCTTGCCCTTTGTTGCTGATGCCCATTAGGGTGGATCGAAAAGGAAAAAAAATTCGAAATCATTATCTCCTGAGGTCTCAAAAGTTGTAAATTGATATAAATAAGACATTCGTAAAATTTGAATGTCCTATGACAACGTCTTGGGGTTGCGCATCGATCTTGAAATTTAGAAATTTTTGAAAAGTATTAGGCTCCCAAGGTTTTACAAGTTGTATATTGTTATGAATAAGACGTATGTAAAAGCTGAAGGGGCTGTGACAAATTTCTAGGAGTTGCACATCGAGCTTGAAATCTATAAATATCTGAAAAATAAACATTTTTGACAAAAATATGTAGAAAGCAAAAATTAGCCAACTACAACAACCATAGTTACATTTTAAAACAGGAAGCGTTAGAAATATTAACTCAAGGGGGCGCCGTCAACAACACGACGCATGCACAGATTGATGATGCATGGTCTGAAGTGCTGAAGCCGGGAGCGAGCTCACCAGTTCTGAAGATGGCAGCAGCCTAGTGCTGCCGAAAGCGCTAATGGTTTGTTTTTAAACTTTTAACTGAGTTTTAAGGCTTTTAATTATGTTTTTATATCTAAAGCAAAATTTATGTTTTTAATGAATCAGTCCGATTCAAAAATATTCTGTAATGTTCGCAGCTCTTCTCTAGTACAACCACAATCGTAACATTATCCAGGACCCAATTTGTTGATCTGCCTGCGATCCCAGTCCTGCCCGTGCCAGCCCAAGCATCGAATTATTGGAGCATGCATTTTAATGAATAATGTAAAGCCCGACTTCAGATCAAACTGTGGCATTTTATGTCAAGTATAATAATCTAGATCATAAGAAACCATCTTCCGATAGATGGATAGACAGAAAATTTCGGAGTGGCTTTTTGCTATGGTATTGTTATGGCTTGACCTATCCTACTCATAAATTTACTAAGTAAATTTTAACCAATTATCATCTTCATAATTCATACCTAGAAAAATAAATGCTTAATTTTAAAAGTGTTGTGACCACAATATACCAACCAGGCTCTCAGCTTAACGTGCGAATGCCATTAGGCTAAATAAAAAAAAATTAAAACCTGAAAGAGAACTGCTGAAATAAAATTCACACGAAATGAGAAATGAAGAGGAGCCATTTTTACACTAATAAAAATTTACATTTATTTAAACTTTTAAATCTTTTACATTAGGCAATTAAACTAGATAAATCTCGTAAAACATGAAAATACAAAATACGTTATAATACACCATTTTCCCGTACCCCGAGCTGACTTCTTAAAAGTTTTAAAATTTTGCCTAACTCATGTTGAGCTCAAACCATTTTGAAGAATAGAATTAAGAATAGAAAAAGAAAGAGAGAAAAAAAAAAAAAAAACACTTATCATTGCTGATGTGAGGGGCCCCTCCTCTCGAAGATTAATTATTTATCTCGTTGCTTCGATGATCATTGTTGTGGTTGTCCTCGTGCACCATTTCTTTTTTTTTTTTTTTATGTAGCAAGGAATCAAGACTGTAACCTTCCGTCAGTGACGCCAGCAGCCAAGAGAGAGATCAACCCATGCTTCACCCACCTTAAATCACCTTTTTACTTCCTTGGCTGGCGCTTTCCGCTCGTAAAGTAGTTCGGTCGAAGATAAAATTATTATTGCTGAAAACTTGTAGATTTATTATTGATGAGCATTGAAACTTAAATTTTGACGAAGATAAAAAGGGTGAAAGTCGTTCTTATTGCTGTAACTATTGTAGAAATTCGATTTTTGATTTAAAAAATTTGAAAATGGTTGGATCACAATCTCAATATTCTTGCGCCGTTGTTGTTTTCTTCTTTGATATAGTAAATCAAAGTATTGGTATCGATGCACGTAGTTATTGGATGTTATTAAAAATTAGAAAGAAGGTTAGAGAATTCCAGAAAAGATAATTATAGTGAAAGAAAAAAAACCTTAACTGTAATTACAAACAACTTAATTTTTTTTTTAAGGAAAATTACCAGTTTCCCAACAACAAACATTATTATGAAAATTTTACTGTCAGCTCTAAAAATTAATTACCAGCCCTCTGAATGATGTCAGCTCTCACAAAACATACTTTCATATATTTAAAATTTAAAAGAAAATTGTTGTACAAATTATTTTAATTACTTGAACACACATATATATACCATTACATTCTATTATGATGGCAACACGATCGCTAGCATCAACGATCGTTGTGTTTGGCAGCAAAACATAGTACAAGTAAATAAATAACTAAAAAGTGAGTCAGCCATGAGTCATCAATAGTAATTTATCATATACCTTAATAAATTTTAAACACTTCATTATTATTTTATTTCCTTTATGAATACTGGTATATGGTGACAAAACAAAACCATCTTAATAAACAAAATGTTTAGTAATTTTAATTTTACTTGATTTAAAATTCACTTAAGTAGGCTATTAATTAATTAAACTTTACTTTAAATTGAAATCATAACAAATATAATTAATTTAACTTTATTTCAAATTGATATCATAACAGTATGAAGCTGGCATGTACAACATTGCAGCGATTTATTTAGATTAAAGAACTGCGTTATTAGATTTCGGGTGAAGCTTTGTGCTTTCCAGAATTTGATGATTTGGCACCACCGCCAATGCATGTGAGGGTTCCAAGATCAATGGATTTCGTATCAAATTCTCCCAAATTTCCAGTGAAATTCTTAAAATCAGATCGTGACATATGGCCAAAGTATGTTGAACCAGGTTCCATTATCAGCGAGATATGTTCTTTGTGACAAACACTTGGGTGTAAGTTGCCATCAACAAATTTTTCTATGTGTCTGGTTTCGTCCTTCCACCTATCAAAACACAAGCCAAAGAAATTTTTAAATCCTTCTTCTGTTTCTTTCACTGCGAGTCATCCCAGCCTTCCTCTAACTTTATATGGTTCGAGAATCAGTTGAGAAGGTTTCTCTTCATCTGCATTCCTTCCGCTTTCTATATTGTGAAACAAAGTTGATACCAGAGTTGCTGCTGCCTAGTCCGTAATAACTTTGTGTGTCAGATTTGTGAAAGCACTGAGATTTTTATTCTCACTTGGTCATTTGTGAACGCATCTTCCTAAGTGGCGGTAGATAGACATTCAGCATTTTCTTCAGTTTTTCGTACTACTTTTTCGTTATTTTCACTCTCCAAATCAAAGACTAAAGTTGGAGACTGGATATTGGAACTTCCACCTCTTTCTCCACCAATCTCGAAATTTCTCTTTCCAACCTTTCAACTTTTCTCTCGTTCTCCATAACTTTTCTTCTTTACAATTCCATAGATTGTCACATATCTAGCACCCTCTGGTCTGAAAATGACTCCCGTTCTGTGTGAGGTATGTGAGGCTCCGGGTACATTTGCAGCGATATTCAATAGCTCAGTAAGGGAGAGTTTTTCCCACTTTCTTCATAAACAATTCCTTATGCCCGTCTCTAACGTACAATTTATTTAGCTGCTGAACTTGCTCATTACTTTTTCTAACTATTTCTTGAATTCCTTGGATTGACACAGTAGGGATACTGGCCTTGATCCAAATTTCCTGTATTTTGATCGCCACAACTAAGGTTACTTCTCCTTCCGGTGGATCCTGCACTTTATTCAGAAATTTCTCTTCTTAGATACAAAATAGTAATATAGAAGTACGAGTATGTCTTCTCGGGTTGGTAACTTGGTACAAGGTAATTCTTTCGATATTCCCAGCTCTTCTAAGAACAAATTTTGTTCCACGTCCGGTTGCAGACAGTTTCAATCTATTCAGAATCGTAGCAGTGCAAGGCAACCACCTTTTATCTTTTTTGACAGTAAACTGAAAGAATCATCTATCTGAAGCGTTAGACTAAATGCATGTTTCAACGAAATATCTCGTGCTTGGTTTAACCGAACGCATGTGCATCAGCATCACTCGGCAGACAAACCAGCACTAGTTGTCTAGAGCACAGCTTGCGTACGCGCCCAAGACGGAACGAACTCATAACGTGTGCATTAATTCTAACTATTCGTAAAGCCGTTTTTTTGTGATTTACTGAGCTTCTCTGAACATTTTTAACATATAAAAGGAAAATTATTTTTAACAAATACAGTTTGCTTTATACATAATTTTCAGATATTTATAGATTTCAAGCTCGATGTGCAATCCATAGAAATTGCCGTAGCCCCTCCAGATTTTGCATACGTGTTATTCATAACAATATACAACTCCTAAAGCCTCGGGAGCCTAATAATTCGTAAAAGAATTTTTTTGGTTGATTTTTTAAAAAGTCATATTTTTCAAAAATTTCTAAATTTCAAACTCGATGCGCAACCCCAAGACGTTGTCGTAGAACATTCAAATTTTACACACGTCTTATTCATAACAATATACAACTTTTGAGACCTCAGAAGATAAAGATTTTGAAGAAAGAATTTTTTTTATCCACCCTAATACCCATGCTCTGAATGACAACTTGATTAAAATTAGCTACTGTGTATGATATGACGTTGAAGAGTAACAAATATTTTAAGAGTTTAATATTTCTTACTAAATGCTAATGGGTGATGAATAATATTTATTGTATGTTAAAAAGAAAAAAAAAAGAATACACAAAAACATTTTTCTTTCAGCTTTATAACTGAGAGAGAGGCATAGTTAAAAGCCTCTACATTGCTTTAAATTAAAAAAAGAAATAAGTATACTGTAAAATTCTACTGAACATCATAATACCGAAAATTTAAAAAGTTTTGTTAAAAATGAAAAATAAATAAATTCTAAAACATTCATAAATGTTTTATTATTAAAAAATGAGAATACATACTTTGTTCAGGCTTTTCTTCTTTTTCCTCTTCCTCGTCATCCCAGTTATCCTGAAAATAAAAAGCCAATAAAACTAGAGATACATAAAAAATTATCAATAGATTCAAAAAATGATGGGATTTAACATTTCCTGAAATTTATGTAAAATTTTTACAGGTGTCTGACTCACTGACTGGAAAATACCAGTTCAACCACTCCAAAATAAAACTTTTACTGCCATTACTCCAAAAAGATTAAAAAGTTAAGCACAAAAAATGTAATAAAACCTACACCGTTTGTAGGATCCACTTAAAATTGTTCACAATTATGTATAAAAATAAAGAAAATCTGCACTACTTTATAAATCTGAAGATCCACCTGTTGCCAGATTTTCAAGCGATATTTTGATATTTTCAGCTCTATTTTATTTCCGATAGTAAAAAAAGTTAGTCATCTGCATGACAAAATTAGGTGTCGAAAGTGATAATGACATCATACTGGAGTCACAGTTATCAGGCTTTGAAGGGAAAATTCCAAAATAGTTTTTCTAGATTAACCAGTTTAAATTATTTTCACAAATAAAATTATTTCCTCTGCATGAAACATTGATATAAGCAGGGTTGGCTTTTTCCCATCCCACCGGGAGAAACTTCCAAATGACAATATCTAAGAAATATTCCGACTTTCTGAATTTGATGTGTAAAATTAAAACTTAGAAATACATGGTTATTACAAATTTGCCTTAGGTTTAAAATTATTATATTGTAAGAAAGAAATGTAAATAAATAAGAATTGCATTAAACATAAAATTTGCTCAAAATTTTTTATACTGAATTTCCTAAATAAATATTTTAGAACACAATAAAATAAAATTATTAAATTTAAAAATATCAGAGTCATCAAAAGAAGCAATAAATAATTTGTGTTAAATTTGAATGAAAATTTTATTACTTTTTAAGTAGACCTATTATACAGTTTTATATATATATAAATTTTACAGCTTTGGTTTGGTATAATATTTATGTAAAATATATTTCTGCATCATCAGCCAAGCGTCAAAATGGAACAGATACAGAATTTCTCCCATTAATGAAACATCTTGAGGGATGTCCTGCATCTCTGGAGCATATTTTTTCTAATTTTTCTTTCACCCAAAACAAGATTAGAAATAGACTGGGTTTACAAAAAGCCTCTAAATTAGTACTTTGTTATATGATGCTAAAATCCAATAATGTAGAAGTGGAAGACAAATATGAATACAATAACAATTGGTAAATGTTTGGGAGTATAAATATTTAAATAAAAGCACTTCATTGTCCATTTTTGTAGGTCTTCCTTATCTTTTCTTTTCAAGTTTTTTCTTCGAACTCAGTTTTCACATTTTTAAAGGTTGTTTTTAGTTTGCATTTATGCTTTTAATAATTGTATTTCCCAGGCCAGTAAATACATTTTATTACCGTGGTTATTTACCAGGAGTGGGTAAAACCTTGCCAACACTGGATATTAGAGGGTATGTTCCCAACAAAATGAAATCCTTTAAATGTGAAAAGTTTTTGCACGTTTTTAGAAATGTAATTCCGATTTTGGTATATGAAACATGCTATTGAATATTACTGAATATTAAGTTATTTATTTTAAGTGAAAAAAGACAATATTTTGAGTGTAGACATACTTTTGTCGAATGTTTATCTAGCACCCGCTGCAATTTGCCTTCACATTGGGCTTTATCTTCTAGTAACAAAATACCATCTTTTTTTTTTTTAGTTGATTTAATACTAAGATATGCGAGTATTCAAGAAATTTAAACTCATAGAAAATCTGAACTGAGTTAGTTACCTTGCAGTTGGCTGCCTTGAAATTTATATTTCTGTTGTATAAATGGACAAGTCTGCAGTTAATTCAAGAAGAAATATATTACCTAGTGTTCTAATAAAAATCCAGAGATTCCCGACCCAGAAAATTGTGGAAGTGTTTTAATTTACTCATTTGTTTAAAAGGAATTAAAAAACACAGTATGAAGACTTTGATTTTGCTCAACTTTGTATTCAATTAGTTTGGAAGACATTTGTTTCCACAATTGAACGTAAATCTTCACTGCTCATAAGAAGTCAAGATAATGCATCAGAATTTACATGTTATATTTTATAGTTTTTTCAATCTGGCAGTCAACATTCTTTTATCAAGCTGGCAATGCTCACAGAATCCCAACCTTATACCTCTGAATAACTATATCCGAAGTCTTGTCCTGATCAGCTGATCAGAATGGGCACTAGAAGTCCATAAGTCGTTAGTCCTGATTCACTTACATTAGAAATGTGCATAGCATTTTTCGGTTTTAGTAAACATTACCAGTAGCGGATCCAGGGGAGGGGCTAGGGGGCTTCAGCTCCCCCCCCCCCCCAAAAAAAGAGATTGCTAAAGGGTAACACTACTTTATGATACACTTTAAAGTGTATCATAAAGCAGAATTTTAGCTATTTAAATAGCTAAAATGATCATATTTTATAACTTAGCTCCTCCCAAAAGCTTGCACATTGGTTTAGACTAAAATTGTGATTTATAGTACATTTTAATTGGGTGAAATAAGCTTTTTTTTTTTTAATTTAGCCCCTCCCAAAAAAAAATTCTGGATCTGCCACTGAACATGACTTTGGTTATAGTGAACTATTAGACTTAGCAGTGGCTTTATTTTAAATTACATTGTATTTAATTATTTTTTAAATTTAAAATGGATGTTTAGTTTCACACTGACTGTTCATTTACAGTTCAGTATGAATTAACATTCTTTGATAGTACTTTTGAAGTTAATATTTTTGTTTTCCTTTGTTTTTTGTTAAGGAGAAGTAACAAATAATTATGTTATTAATATTTTGACTGTGAAATATTACATATTTCGATTTTATTATTTCAATAATGCACTAATTTAGAGATTTTAATCAAGGTACGAGAAGCATTGTTTGTTTATATTTGTTATTTCTTTTGTTTATTTGTTAAAGGTAGAAACAACAAATAATTACATTATTAATATTTTATACCGTGAAATAATTTTGATATTTTGATTCTATTAATTCAATATTGTAATAATTGAGCAATTTTAATCAAGATATGAGATAAGCATTGTTTGTTTATATTTATTATGATTTAAACTAGTTCTTCACTTTAGCTTACGTATGCTTTTGTCAGAAAGCTAAATATATTTTAATTCAGGGATGTGCCAGCTGAAATTAAATTTTGGAGCAATTTGTGGAGCAAGAAAAGAGACATTTTTAGAGCAATTTGGAGCAAGAAAAGAGACATTTTTAGAGCAATTTGGAGCAAGAAAAACACATTAGTGGAGCAATTTGGAGCAAGAAAAAGTCACTTTTGGAGCACAAGAATGTCAATTTTGAAACACAAAATTAATTTTAGGAGGGAAAGGGATAAGTCATTAAAGAATGCTAATGTAAAAAATGAAAAATAATGAGGTTCTTGAAAACTCTTAGCTTATAACAAAAACCTTTTTTTTTTTTGGAGGGGGAGGGGGGAGAGACCGGAGAATCAGAAGCTTATGAAATAAATAAAAAATTCAGTTTTTTATACATTGCTATACAAAATATCTATTTTAAATCAAAAATATAATATTCACTACACTATATTAACACATTTATGCGTAGCGTTCCTTTTTTGGGACAGCATTTTCGCTACCAGTCTAAAACTTTATTTTTCCTAGCCTTCATTCACGAGTATGGAACCTCGATTCCACAAAATATTTTAACATGACCCGGTAGGATGTTGACATTTAAATTTTTACATAATGATTTTAAAAGAAATCATTCCTTGCTCAAGAAATTGACATTAGAAATTTATCTATTATTGCTGGTATTAGCAAAAATCAAAGAAAGTATCAAAAATATCTGGGCGCAAATGGGTTAACTACCATCAGTGTTAACCCATTTTCAACATATATGAAAAAATATACATGTTGAATCAAACGTTTTCAACATATATGAAAAAATTAAAAATGTAGCAGTTTTGCTGATTTTGGAGCAAAAATGTCCAAAAACGATCTTTTTGTAGCAGATTGGCACGAGGCTTGATTTGGCACAATTTGGAGCAATTGGAGCAGCTGGCACATCCCTGTTAATTTTTTAATGTGTTTTTTATTTATGTTATTTTTGTGAGGTATTGTCTTTAGAATATTATTTGTTTGCATTATTAAATTTACTCTACTAAAAAAAGAAAGTGGGGTTGAGGAGGGGCACAGCACCCCTCACATAAAAAGTAATAAAATTTTATTAAACTGAATCTATATGGACGTGTAAGCTTGTAATGTTTATAATTTTTTTTTTTAATATTTAAAAGCCATTAAAATAAATCATAGCAAAGTTAATGGCAAGGATTGTTTACCTCGGAAACCAGCGCCCACCGATCCGCCATATTGTTTACAGGTTGTTTTATCTCCAAAAAGAACTAGTACTAAAGCTGTTCCTATGAATCCAAGTTGTACGACTTCACAAACACATGATCGGCATCAGCAGTGTTAACATTTAATACAGAAACAACTGTCTCATTCTTCCACCATGTTGTAAGAGTTTTTTTAAACTGCTATAGGCAAAAGATCACATTTTTTTCACTGTATTAGTCTTATGTGAACCTGTGTCCTGAGAGATCTACTGTACTCCAATTTTCTAAATTTCCCTGACTTCCCCCCCCCCCCATTTCCAGAGTTGTATCAGTTTTAACCATGGGGATTTAAACCAACTGTTTTAACCAGGGTAGTGTTTATGATGATTGAAACTGGTTTTCGATATGACACAGCTTAAAACCGTTTTTAACTGGTTATATCGATCAAAAACCTATGTGCTTTAAAAATATTATTTAAATATATATTTAAATAAAGGATAAATATTAACTGATTTCATGTAAACTATCTTAATTAACATAAAAACTGTAACATAACTAATATTAAAACTAAACTTATTTTTTAGTTTAATAATAAAAATGTTTTTTGTTTTTGAAAAAGTGATATTTAAGAATGCCGTGATCTGTACTGCAGTGCTTTCCCCTTCATTACTTAATAACCTAATTATGAAAGTAATTCAAATGCACAAGATAAGTAAAACTTTGTATAATAACACACATGAAAAGGTACTTATTGAACAGTATGATCGTTTAGGCCAGAAGTTCCCGAACTGAGTTCTGTGGAGATAATCAAGAAAAGTGTTTTGGTGAAGTACAATCAAATAATTTCCTCTGAACCGGTATCCCACCAAAAAAGTTAGCCAAGTCAGTGACCAAGTGGGTGAAAATAAAAATATTTCAGTCAAGTTCGAGAGAGTTCAGTGTCCCGTAGCCTCTCTTTTAGAGGAACTCCCTGAAATGGGAGAGGGGTGTCAAAATTCAAAATCCCTTTCCCAAGAGAGTACTTTCTTGATAGTTAGCCCTATAAACAACACAAAAGTAATGAAAAATGCACCCAAACTGTTTCATTCTAACCTAATTGCTTTAAAGGTAACCTACCCTGAAAGTTTTCAGACTGAGAAGGGTACAGTGACATGTTTTTAGCCTGACAAGGGTGCCATGGCAAAAAGTTTGGGAACCCCTGGTTTAGGAAAAAAAAAAAAAAAAAAATTCAGCCTTCTTCAGCTTTCAGCACACAGTGTCACAGAACAGAATAGGGTCCCCACCTTTATGTGACACTGTGTGCTCCACTACTGTTATACTGTTTTAAAGTGTCTGAGCTAAGTCGCAATATTCCAAGAATATTCAAAATGGTAAGTAATTTGAAGCATCTAATAAATATTATTTGGACCGAATACAAGGATTATGGGATAAGCAAAAGCAGTTGCTGACGGGAATAAAAAAATTTTATGGCATGACAAAAGACTTAACAACCCTACTCTAGTGCTAGCAGTTTGGGAGCCATGTCAAAGTTGATGATGCGCTTAAAGACATATGGTGCCCTTGCAGTCGTATGTCTGTAAGCACAGTAATGCGGAAGTGTTTTAATTGAAGTGTATTGCATAGAATGCATATACTGGAATGGTGCTTGTGTTTTAAAAGTAAATGCCTGTTAGTTTATTTTTCTGCACCAGACTTAAGTTTAACTTGGTTTTATCGTAAATTGGGTTGCATGAGAATCATTGGTAGAATGAAATTGTGTGCAAAATTGAAAATTGTATGATGCAAAGAAACATGTATTTAGCATATCTATGTTTGGCAGAAGTGCTTCATTTTATTTGAATGTGTTTTTGTGGTTTCATTTTGTGTAAAAGAATACTAGTTGCTCAATATTCATGTATTCAAGGCCATAAAAAGAGGGGTTAAATGGAAAATATGTAGTTTTGTTTATTTAAATGTTTTTTGGTTATCGTATTTGTGTGAACAGGTCACTGCTTGTGAATTTTATTTTTGAGGAAGATTTACTGTTGAAATGCTTAGCTAAATTTAGCTAAATTTAAAAGTATTGTATTTAGCTAAATTTAAAAGTATTGTATAAGTTTCAGATACCCTTCTTATGGTAAGTGTTACTTTGTATTACATTTAATTTTTTTAAGAATTATGTTGTGGTATATTGCACGTCTGCAAATTTGTAAGTTAAAAAACTGGCGGCTCCTTCTAACCAATTTTTAAAGATTTGTACTATGAGAAGTTGCTTTTTTTTTGGGGGGGGGGGGGGTTAAAAAACAGGCTTGATTAAGACAACAAATCTTGGAATTGCACTGGCATGAGTTTAACCTTTGTTGTTGTAATTTATGTGCAGTTTTGATTTTTAAGAAAAATTTAGTGTTGGATATTCCTCTTAATGATGTTTAGTTAAATTTGAAATATTTAGTTTCAGACAGCCTCCTTATAGTAACTTTTTTTATATGTGGGCATGTGTGTAATTTAAAAAACATATTTGTGTTGTTGTACCTAGAAGTTTGCAAAATTGTCAACTTTTGAAGAGCTGTACTATGAGATATGAACTCACTGAAGTATTTATTTTAGTTTAAATACATGGCAGTGATTGGTTATTTTGCGAGTTATTTTGTAGTAAATTTGACTTTTTTTGTTGTTGTAAATGTAGTTTGCATGCAATTTTAATTCGTTAAATGTATTAGTGTGGAGGGCAATGGTGGAGATTTTTGCCGGGGCAAGGGGGGGGGGGGAATTCACCAAATCACTATCTGAAGAAAAAAAAATCTCACATTTCAGCTAACTATATTATATGAATTTTGCACAACCATCTCAATAGGTTAAATTTATATGCTAGTTTCCTGCGACAGTTGATAATAGACCCCATAAAATATAATGAATGTTTGAATATCTACAGAAAACAGAGAAATAAAATCACTAAATTAAAGAGAAATTTCAATCTCTTATATTGAAATATGTTCTGAAACAAGGAAATGTGGCCAATATAGCAATACCTGAGATGAATTATTCTATTTAACTGATTTAATTAAAAATAATAAATGAATGCTGCAATCAATAAAATGCATAATTAAAATTATTAAATGAATACTGTAATCAATAAAATGCAAAAGTAAACAAAAAAAGGAGTATCAATAAAGACAGACTGAATAAAAAATCAGTCACATCAAAGTTTCTTTTTTTTTTTTTTCTATTGGGGCTAAAAAAAAGCAGCTGAATGTTTGTTTATTTATTATATAAAATCAAAATGTGCCCATAAAACTACGGTTTACATATTTATCTAATGATGCTGCATCGTATGCATTTGCACCAAGTCGATAAACAAATTAGCTTCTACATTGTATTTGCAATGAACGTGAATAGACATAGGTCAAATTTTACATATGCGCATTTTATACCAGTTTTATGCATGACCAGATGATCACAAACAAAAGTAAAATAAAAAGTCGAAGTAACAAGATTAAAAAACAGGTCACTTCAACAAGGTATGCCAAACTATTCGGGAAACAGTCACACATGCCTTGGTAAAATCGAAAAGACTAACATCAAATCATTCAGCAAGACATGTACACTTTATAAATAAATAATATGATGTATAAAGTTATTCGTTGAGATTAAAAAGAATATGTTTGATTTTACCTTTACATCTTCATCTTCGTCTTCCCCTTCCCATCTGTCAGTATGCAACAGAGGTTTTTTAATAACTGTTGGCTCGAAATCTTCATTTTCTGAAATAACCAAAAACAATCAATCATAATCAGACATTAGCAAAATACTTTAGTAATGTGATCTTGATATTTATTTAAATTACCCCAATCTGCTTCGCCGTCCGCCATATCGAAATTTAATGCGAAAGCGAACTATACGCACACTACCTGCAATACCTTGCCAAAAATTTGCAACACATAAATAACTCCTGTTGCCAGTATCTTCATTAAAAAATACTCTACTCCTAGAAACATGGCTCACTTGGAGAAATACAGGCTGTCCAAAAAGCTCCGTTTTTCCGTACCAGTAAATTTTCGCTTCTTCGCCGATTTGTCGCTTTTATCCCACCCACGGAGGTATATAAATATACCTCCCTGATCCAACCATAGATATAGGAATAGTGAACTAGATTGCGCACAAGGGGGAGGAAACTTGTTGCCAGTGGGAGCAGACGACACGATAGTGGCAGAAAGACGAAAACGTCGCTGCTTACGACTGCTATGCAACAGCATTAATTTACATTTAAATACAGAATTGATGATTCGTTCAGAACCAAATTCAAAGAAAAAACATTTTGTTATGATATTTTGCTAGCTATTTTTAGTTTATTTTTGCTGTTAGATGGTCTAAAAATGTAACACATTAAAATAATCGATTAAATGTTTATTTTTGCACACAAGGAAAACAAAAACTTTTTCTGAACAAAGATGTGAACTCAAATTAAGTATCAATTGTGTATTGGAAGTACTACGGTAAAAGACCGAGGTGTCATAGATCTCGTAAGAGAAAACTACGTTCATATCAAGGGGGGGGGGGAGGACTGTGCTTCTTGTTACATTTTAAGAAAATCATAATATTGTGGCATAGTTTGGTGATTGAGTTTGGATCTTTCTTTCCCTCGTAAATGTATTTCTAACATTCTTGAGATTCAAATACGCCTTCTTCTACTTTTTTTTTTTTTTTTTTTTTTAGCAAAAAGGCTATACTTGGGAAATTTTATCCCTTTTGAAGTGGGAGTCCAAAACGTGTTTTTTACACGTCCTTTATATCTTAAAAAGAAACCGATGTCCAAAAAGTTATAATGTTACATTCTAAAAATATTACAATGTAATAAACTTGGAACCCTAAATGTAAACATCAGTTTTCTAAAAATTGCCTTTCTAGAACAGTGCATTTTCGCTTATGCACATCCACAACTTTGTACAGGTAAAAACATGTTAGCTAATATTAATATTTAGGATATTTTAAATACCCCCCATACATAGGCTAATTATACATAGGCTAATTCATATTCTATGATAAATAATTTTTAATATACAAAACCAACGTAGGAAATTTAATCTCTTGCTCGAATACTTTCTTTGGAGGGTGTATATTATCAATTTCTAAGGCATGAAATATACATATAAAGGCATTATATTAATTACTGTGCACAATAAAAACTATTTAAAACCTTTTGCTGTTCTTTTTTCTTTCTTTTCTTTTGAGAGGGGGACAATATCCCATTCCCATTATCCCTCCCTAATAAGTACCTCGTTTATAACTTACCTTTTTCAAATGCTTTGGAAAATTAAAGATAGTTGGAACTACATCATCTTTTAGCAACTTCCGATCATGATTTGATTCAAAACATTCAGCACTGAAGTGTTCTGAACAAATAAATGTATGTATATTAGGAACAAAATTATCTCTTTTTACAGCAGAAATCCATTTATTTGTCAATTCTTTATTAGATAGTGGAAACCTAAACAATCAGAAAGTTATTAAAATCAGAAAGTCATCTAGAAAAATTAAGTAAAATGACAGTTTGCAGCATCGAAGCATTGCACAAAGCCTGTGCACTTTTTGTGCACAACATTGCACAAAAAGCATCAGAAATAATCCTCCCATGATAACTTTGCTTGGCATAACTCAACTGTTTTATGGCTTTTTAAAAATACATTTTATAGTGTACTATTGTTTGTTCAGACAGGGATGTGTAAACTTAAACGTACATTCAATTAAAGCACTGATTTAATAGAATTTCAGTTAATATTAAAAATTGCGTCACCAGCCAGGTTTTTTTTTAATTATTAAACTGTGGATTTGATACAACACTTCAGAGCTGATAGGCTTATTTAAAAAAAAAAAAGTTAAAATACTTACCATAAAACACTAACTTAATAAAGCTTACTTAAACAAAAGTATAAAGAAACATAAATAAAGACTTAAACAAACAATCACGTTGAACTAAAAAAAATGAATTTAATATTAAAACTAGTAATTTTAAAAGTCGTTAAAAAATGCTCAAATGTGGAAATCTAGTTAGAATAAATAAGATAAATTCAATATCCCCAATTCAAGAGTTATTTTTGAAAAATGATAGACAAATTAATCATTTCCTGTAAAATATTATTAATAATTATTCGTAAAAAGTAAATTACGATGCTTTATTTATCTCATTTTTTATAGTTTAAGTGCCAAGTATACAATTTAAAAATAAGTATATATATATATATATATATATATATATATATATATATCGTACGGTCAAATGTTTTAGGATTATATTTATATAGAAACATGAATTAAGCAATGTCTACTTTAATTCAAGAAGGATGTGCAATATCTCCTTCAATTACTTTACAAAGTGAACGAAAAGCATAGGTAAATAGGAAATTTAAAAATACTACTGTTATTGAACATCAATTGGTATTTGATTTTCAATACCACCAATTTCAAGCATTTATTACCTGTGAAAAGATATTCCAGATCCTTTCCTAAACCTGTTGGTGCAATTATACGCACAGCACGACTTGGGCATGATAATGCTTAAAGTTAATTAAAATAATAAATAAATAAGATGCTGGACTAGTGGCGAAAATAACCATAAACCATGATCAAGACACTGCTTTCTGCCACTATCATGGGCGATGCCACCGAAGATATTTGGCAAAAGAAAAACCTCTTACTAGTATACGGATGCGTGATCTAGTTATTCCTATATCATGGACGTATATTGGATTAGCAAAATTTTCATATGCATTTCACTTAGTTTGGTTACTATGACGCTAACTAAATATTTACGTAAATTTTACTTGCCCTTTTGGATAGCGTGACGCAAAAGATAAATTAAATTATTGAAATAAATTCATTTGAATACATTATATAGACTCAGTGAAAGTGTGATATATTTGACAGTGTATTTCATAATTCAAAGCATTGCTTAAATGCGTAAATCTTCTTTAGAAAATAAAACGAAAGTAACTGTAATGGAATTTAAAAACAAATCTTTAAAATTCCCAGCAGGGCGTCACTCAGAATTTTATATCATTATTTTTAAGACCCATATTTAAAATTCATAGATCTATAAAGTAAAATGCTGCGTCACAAATTTTTAACCAGTTAAGGGTTTTTGGATGGGGATATCATTACTTTGTAAGGGAATGGTCAGAAGATAATAAATTAGTTTCAAGGGCGAATTTCGGAAGTTTGCTTGACACTAAGTTATGTAAATAAATATACCAACCTGTTTTCATGCAGTATCAGAGTATTTGATTAAAAAAGTCACAGCAAGTTCTTTTGTAACATGTAACAGAAAATTGACATATTTTTGTTAGAATTTTATAATAAGAGACATAATACTGATTATAATCAATAATTTTTTGAGTAATTTTCTATTTATAATTTGGGTCGAGTACAGATTAGTATCAGTGCCACCATCTTTGATTTTATTTCATAAATTTGCATTCAGTTTAATGCTAAACGTAAGTTAACTTTTTTACTATAATTATATAACTATTGGGCCCCATCAGTGCCCGAGCGCATAGCGCTCTGAACTGGGAGACGGAAGGTGCCTGGTTCGAAACCAGGTTGCGTCCGCCGACCTAATCGTTCGGAGTTTTCCGTGGTTTCCTCCAAAACAGCGTAAATACGGGTTAGGACCCCTTAGAAAGACCCCCACGGAGGGCACCTCACGTCTCGGCTTAGAGCCTACGTGTAGCTATAATCGGTCGTAATTCTAGAATAACAACAACAATATATAACTATTGGTTCTATTGTTTTAATACATTGTGATTCATTAATTTGCATTCAATTTAACGATAACCGTAAGTTAAGTTTCGTTAAAATTATTAATTTAATAATCTCGTTCTTAATTAATGATAATCTAGTTACTCGTTCTATTATTTTAATGCAATGTAATCTATTAATGCAATGTTTGCTTTCAGTTTAAAGCTATCTCTGTTAAATTTTTAACTATTATATTATGATTCACTAAGTTTTTAACTAAGTTAATGATACATCTCAAAATTGTTGATTAAATTAATTAATGACTATAATCATTAATAAAATAGAAAATTACTCAAAAAATTATTGTTTATAATTGGTTTTATGTCGCTTTTTAGAAAACTAACTTCATACTATGTTTGTTTGTTTTTTATCAGTTGATAATTTCATTTTTTTAGAGAACGTTTAGATGAACTACCAGTTTAAGAATAAGGGTCTTGCGTGGTTGACTTTCTTAGTGCTTCTGAAGCGTATTTACGTTACTTCGTGAGAAAAACCGTCCAAAACTCCGAATTTTTAGATTATCAGCCATCCGGTAGACCAGAACCCTGGACATTTGTACTTCAGTTATCTACCATCTTCAGTATCTTATCAACTCGGCTCGGGTGGGCACAACATCTTGTTTTAGATGCCATCTCCGGCCATGAAATGTCTGATACAAAATATAGTGCATGTATAAATTTAGATTAATTAATCAAATTTCTATCTGGAAAGTTTTGAACAAAATTTTAAATCTGGTATTTAAAGGAATACAAAATAAAAGTGAGAAAAACCTAAGATTTGGAAAAAATATTGATTTTAAAATTATAATTCAATAATTTCAATAAATTTTACATATACATGAAGAGTAAAAGAATTATTATTAAAACTAGTTAGTATGTAAAACTACTATTTATTTTCCTTTGAATACTAAATAATTATTATTAATTAATTATGTGAGCTTTCTGAAGAGAAAAAAAATTCATTGAAATATTAATTACATATTGAATTTTCCAAATAGAATTAATAATATTAGAAAAATAAAGACTTAATTTAATTAGAAATAGCTATCAAAATACTAGGGAAACGAAATACTTAAAGAAAAGGTTAGGAAGGAGTTTTACCAAAAATTAATTATTTTTTTAATTCAAAGTCTTAACTATTTTTAATTATTAATTATAGCAAAATAAATTACAGAAAAAATAAGTAAAGTATATAATAATCTGTTATTATTTTTTAAAATGAAATAAAACAAAAACGACAGTAACACAAAGCTCATCTCGCAAAAGTGCTACATCGGGTACAGAACCTAAGTTTTCTGGTCAGAAACCGGAAGCGAATCGCCCTAGCTGTCTACGACCAAACTGGCTTAGGATATAAGGTAACTTGTACCAATCTTGTCACGGATCTACAACACTGTATTCCTACTCCCTGCCTTGTTTACCGCCTTTGAAACAAGACCATTTTCCGTATTTCCTTACGCGGGTTAAATAGTTCCCTCTTTGAACTGGATTAAATAAAAAAAACGAGTTTTCCTAGCTTAACCGGCGACGTCACTCATCGAATTTGGCACCGATTAAAATCATATATTAATTGTTAAAAATTCGTTAGAGCGGATTTCGATATCCAGAAGAGAACTTTTGAAAATAGAAAAGTTAGCTGTAATATTTAAGTGCCGCGAAATTTTACGGTTGGTTGGTTGGGGCTGGCTGCGTCACTCGTAGAAACTGCCGTTCTACATGATACTATTTTATATAGCCTATATTGTTTATCGTTATGTAGTAGCGGGTCGCGGAAAAAAATCTAGTTGAAGATTTTTTGAAAAAAAGGACAAAAAAGTTTGGGAACCACTGCTCTAGATCAAGATTTTCTCAGTTTTAGTTCGAAAGGGCCCCCCTTTCGACGATGGCACCCAAGATTTGCTTACCGTGCCACGCCGCTCCTGCTTATTAAAACAGATAAAATTTGTTCATATCAATCGCAGAAAACATGTTAACAATGATCATAAAAACAAAAACACTGAAGATCAATTTCATTAAATAAGGATACTTTAAGTAGCAACTTGTTTTTAAGACTTCAAAATTGAATTTAGTTTATCATTGTTGGATTTGTGGAGGAGCGTGCTGTCAGCTCCTTACTATAGATAAAAATTAAGAATACGTCGAGTGTAACATCAGTTGAATGAAAATACTATCTAATAAAAACTTAACGATATTTTATTCAGATTTTAAGTCGAGCATGCAAGCTCTACACGATACGGTCAATTTACATCCAGCGGTACAACTAACATAGAGTTCTGGTAACAACAGCAGCAACACGATGATAATAATAATAATAATAATACTGCGAACCATGCGTGAACACACTTCCTTTTATACTCCCGGACCGCACATCAACGTTGCCAGATTCCCTGGCTCTGCTATCGTAGGAGCAGCCGCTAGCGCTCCTCACAGGATACGCGAAAGCTTGTTCGATGTGGTCGACCGCTGGAAGATCAGGTTGGTGCTCGAGAACGCACCGATCGCAGACGCGGCGGCCGCCACAGTACTCCCCCTCCAGTGACCACGAAACTTTCACAGATATTTTGGATTGAAACGCACTCTCCGACCAGAACGGGTAGTAACAGCCGGAGGTGACGTGATGGAGGATGCTGGTTTTGTTACAGTCGGAGGTGGAGTTACGGAGGATGTGGGCGTTGACACTGTTCCTGATGGACATTCTTTACGGTCGGCCGGTGAAGCATTGTCCGTACGTTCAGGAGCCCAGATAA